>PVHX01021876.1:0-28832 GCA_004024805.1 Geosciurus inauris | reverse complement strand
ATTGGTCCCTTTTTAGATTTCCTGAGCTAGGCCTGGCTACCTATTAGGGGAGGGGGAAGGGGTCTTTCTGAGGTCAGTCAGTTTCCTGAGCAAGTCCTGGCCATCTATTAAGGGAGGGGGAAGGGGTCTTTCTGAGGTCAGTCAGTTTCCTGAGCAAGTCCTGGCCATCTATTAAGGGAGGGGGAAGGGGTCTTTCACAAAGGACAAGAAAGCATGCATGGTTGGTAATGGAGGGAGCGAGGTTTAGAGGTGGAGGGTGGAGCGGCGAAAGGAAGAACCCGGGCCACCGGAGGGAAGGAGGATGATAAGAACCCGTGGAGGAGTGAAGCTCCCCAACAGCCCTAGCGGCAAGCCGCCTCTGGCACCCAGCAAGCGCAGTTGGGGGAGCACGTGGACCCCGGCTGGCGGGCCCGAGGCCCCGCCCCACCGCGGGCCCGCCCCGCCCCAAGGCCCCGCCCCATTATGGCTCCACCCCACCCCAGGCCCCGCCCCGGCCCCGCTCCACCTCCACCCCCTCGCCCCGCCCCAAGGCCCGGAAGCGAAAGCCGCTCCGCCTCTTCCGAGCTGGGTCGCGGCCTGGGCGGCCCGAGTCAGCTTTTCAAGGGTGCGGGTACCTTCGCGGGTGCAGGCAGCCCCGCCCGGCCCCATGTCGCGGAACCTGCGCACCGCGCTCATTTTCGGCGGTTTCGTCTCCTTGGTTGGCGCCGCTTTCTACCCCATCTACTTCCGGCCCCTTATGAGGCTGGAAGAGTACCGTGAGTGACCTCTGCCCCCGCGCGGTGGCCTGGCCCCAGTCTCTACTCCTTTCACCCCCACCCGACCCAGTCGGTTCCACGTGGTGCCCTAGAAAGAGCTGGGCTGAGTCAGGCCAGGTTCGAGCCCTGCCGCGTGCAGCTCTGTGACTGCGTCCAACTGGCTCAACCTCTCGGACCCTCGGCGTTCTCTTCTATAGTATCTCTCTCTGCACCTCAGTAGTAAACGTGAAGCCTCCTGGGAGCTTCAGAGATGATGATATATTTGAAATCAGTCTGCACGTAGTAGGTCAACTTAATATTAATTCACACTCATAGTTAACACAACGTTTAATATGCTGTGTCAGATTAGGTAGGCATAGGTTTAATTTGTACAACCTCCCCTGAGGTAGAAGTTATCACCTATTTTACAGATGGGGAAACTGAGCCTCAGAGAGGTTGCGGAACTTGCCCAAGGTCACAGAGCTAGTAAGTAGCAAGGCAGATATTCCAACCCAGGCTTCTGTCACAGCCTCCTCCATACACCCAAGCTGGGAATGGCGATATAGCAGGAAGCAGATGGAACCCTGATCATCCGGAGCTGAAAGTGTTTTTATTGCACTTCATTTCCATTCCCAAAGATGTCTTTGAGTGGAAATATTTCAAACCTAAGCTGTTAACCTGGTTTTTTAGTTTTTTCCTCCTTTTTCCTTAAATTGTTTTCAGATTGTACTGGTTTCCTTCATTTGTAACTGGTTGCTCACATGACAATGGTGAATATCCTGGGAATAATTTTCCTTCTTAATCATTCAAGTCCTATCATTCTAAAAGCCAAACTCTCCTTCCTTGAGACCTATACCTCAGCAAGGATTAGCACTTTGATACATCTGAAACCATCTGTCAGAGAGAAAATATTAGGCATTAGAGGCTCATTTTGTTCTCCAGGAAACCTGAATCATCTTAAAGATGGAAGAGGGCCAGGCTTGCCCCTCAAGAATATTGGCGGAGTCTGAAAGCTTGGCGATTTGAAGGCAAAAGCACCATGTAGATGTGCTGCCCATTACAAATGGTCCAGTATTTGGTTTCTGGAAGCAGAACATTTCAGCACACACTCGAGTTTCCTTGTATCTTCTTTTCATTGGCCAGGTCTGAAATGGCCTCTGTACATTCTGCCTTCCCCTGTCCATGTGCCCCTGGCTGGGAGTAAATGTGGGGCTGCATGAAGTCTGTATAATCTGCTTCCATTTTTTATAGAATTGAACTTGGGACAAAGGGACTGCTTTAATCCCTTTAGAAAAATTTCAGAGCTGGGCTCAGTGGCAAACACCTGTAATCCCGTATGTTTGGGAGGCTGAGGCAGGAGGATCACGAGTTCAAAGCCAGCCTTCAGCATCTTAGCGAGGCCCTAAGTAACTCAGTGAGACCCTGTCTCTAAAAAAATATTAAAAAAGGGGTGGGGATGTGACTCAGTGGTTAAGCACCCCTGGATTCAATCCCCAGTATCAAAAACACAAGAAGTTTCAGTTGTGAAAACTAGAGCAGTGGTTTGCAACTGGGGATGGTTTTGTCCCCAGGGACATTTAACCCTATCTAGAGACATTTTTGGTCATCACAACTGGGAGAGAGAAGGGGAGACTGGTATCCCAACTGGGAGAGAAGTGTGCTACTGGTATCTACTGGATAGAAGCCAGAATACCCTTCCAGGGATGCACAGGACAGTCCCTCATGGCAAAGGATTACCCAGCCCCAAACGTGAAAGATGCCTTGATCTAGGGAGAATGTGGAGAGCCAGGAGAGACTGGACAAGGGAAGGGACCGGACAGAGACAGTACTCTAGAGAAGTTGGTATGAACTCCTCATCTCAAGTGCAGAACTGTCTCGGCCACCTCTTGTACCAGCTCCCTGTGTGCCTTGGGGTTGGGGCATACCAAGGAGAGGGCCACAGTTCGTGGAAGGTCACAGCAGGAGCCCAGTACCTGAAAACTGAATTACTGTAAAAAACAGGATTTGAAGCCAAAACCTGGCAGAGAACAAGCCCCAGCCATGTAAAGCTGGAACATCAGGTCACTTTGGATCCTTTGGTTGGGCCAGCTTGGGTATGGGGAGTATGGGGACAGGAAAGTTCCAAGGTCTCTGCGGGACTAAGTAGAAAAGAGGCAAAAGCCTGCATAGGTAAAGCAAAGCCAAGGAGCTTTTCCGTGTTTGCTAAGCAGGGGCCACTGCCACTGTGACTTACAGGACTTCATGTTGACAGTCAGTGTCATCTGCAGCTCTTTCATCAACTCAGCGAGACTTTGCCAAGTGTTGCATGAAGAACAAGGTCAGTCCTGTACGTGATCCTGGAGCACTGCAGTGAGCGCTAGGGAGGTGGCAGCTGGCCTTGGGGCCAAATGATCCCAAACCAGAAGTTTAGTCACAGTTCTGCTGTCTCTGGCAGGAGCCCTGGACATTGCTCTTAGCTTTCATCCTGTCTCAGTGTGGTTTGTTGAAAGAGGGCACTTTTAGGGAAGGGTACAGATGGCTGGAACTAGCAGCCCAGTCTGTATTCTAGAACCAGGCAGTGATCCTGAACGTGGTCTTTTAGAAAGAACATGAATTTTAGGCACTGAGACCAGCTGGTAAACTGAGAATGAAAAATCATTTCATGATTGTGTTCACTTTTAATTTTAATTAGATGTGCATACGCATAACATCAGGTTTTGTTTTTGTTTTGTTTTGTGTTGTTTTTACCAGAAGAGGCTTTAACCTATCCATTCACTTAGGTGACTCATTCAAGGTCACGCAGCGTGTTAATTGCTGAGTGGGCACCTGACCCGCCTCCCCGCCCTTGTCTTAATGCCTTGTCACAGTGCCTTCAGATGATGAGAAATGTTCCAGAGTCTGTGAAAGTGAACGGGTGCGGGGAAGGGCCAGAGGAGACCTCAGTTCCCTGCTCAGTCCAGGTCTTGGGTTGTACCTTGCCCCCCACCCACCTGTGCTGAAAGCATACATTCAGAACAAGGTCACGGGAAATGCCGTGGAAATCATTCTTGCCTTGCAAGGGCGTTTCCCATTACATGCTGGGGCTTGGAAAGTGCTTTTCATTCCTCTCGCCATCTAATCAGATGAAATGCACAAACTCAAGTCTTGTTTTCTAGCTGGCATCACAAAGCTCCCCAGGTTCAGCTATTCTCTGGTGAGGACACATAAGTGTTCACAGTGTTAGAAGGAGCCTGTGATTCCGGTGGCCATTTGGACTCTTCACCCAGCTAGTTCACACGAGCTAACGTGGTGGTGTGGTTTCTCTTCGGCCTCTAGTTCACACTTGCTGGTACCACCATTTGGGTCCAGTTAGCCTCTGTTCTCATTTGCTGCTGTTGTGGTGTAGTGTGTCCTCAGCCTCTGGTTCATATCTGCTGTTAGGGCCACTTGGTTTCCCTTGGCCTCCAGTCACACTTGCCTCCAATTCTGGACTCCCCCGCAGGCAGAGTGTGTGCCAGGCAATGGCAGCAAAATGGAAGCACAAAGAAAGGATCTTTTCTAAAGATTGGTGTTTTTAAAGGATTACTTTGAATTAATCAACATGGAATAGTCACACTGTTGTTGGACTTTCCTATGTGTGTTTTACTATTGATTATTTTTTTAATTAAGAACCCCTTCACCCCAGAAAAGAAAAACCCAAACTGGCAGAAAAGAAAAATCCAAACTGGCAGAAAAGATCCAAGAATAGTACAGTACGTTCCCCGGGCCTTCACCAGATCTACCGGTGGTTAACATTCGCCGCTTTCTCCCCTGTGGGTACACGTACATACTCATATTTACACACACAGTTATATTTACATGTATATTATAATCACTGCTACTGTTTTGCTTAACTATATGAGACAAAATTGAAGACATTTGTGAGCTTTTGTTGCTAAACACTTTAGCCTTTCTAAGACCAGGGATGTTCTCCTACCTAATCACAGTAGTCATCCAATCCAGGAAATTTAATATCGACGACAGTGTTACTGTCTCATGCATAGTCCATATTCAAATTTAGCATTTTCCCCAGTGATGTCTCATTATGAGTTGTTTTATTTCAACTGTTAGTTGGCAGGAAAAGATGGGGGAGGGAGATTGCCAAGGTCCTATTTTGCACCTGCTTCTGTCTGCTTTTTTATTTTTCTTTCCACTGCTCGTCCCTTAGAGCACCCCTAGCTAGTAGCTCCCAGGTTGCTGAGGGAGGTGGCCCTTAAGTATATTGCATTTGTGGGGCTGTCAGTGCTAAATATAGTAACAAGTCACACACTAGATTTATTTTCTCATACAGACATTTAATATAAGGATATGTTTTCATTTTCAAAGACTTAAAATTATTAGGTGGATTCTTTTACTACCATATGAAATCAGCCCACCTGCATGTGTAAACAGCTTTAATAATAGGCCTTGGCCCTTGGACTGGAGATAAGGATTCTCAATTAAAACTACAAATCAAACCACGGCCTTAGCACCAGGGGGCAGAGTCGGGCTTGCTGAGACACCAGAGGGGGAATTCTCTAATCCAAAGTCCCATAGTTGGCTTTTCACTCAGGATAGAAACATGCTCATGACTAAAGTCAGTAATTAGCTTATTTGTCCATGTCGTTAAATCCCTGGCTTTCACCATTGCCCTTTTCCTGTGGTTTATATAAATTTGCAATTTCTAGAGTGATAGCGAAATAGAAATGTGTCCACCTCATCAAGTTGTACTGGCTAAATCCTGAGAGACGAGTTTCTGTATTCCTTTTAGCATATTCTGCATTCACAAATCAGGTGTCTTTGTGTGGTATCATGAATTTACATAAGACTGCTTTGGCCTCAGAGTATTTATAAAACATTAATGGATTAAAGAACCAGTGGATGTAGATGGGATGCTAATACCTGGCTATCACTTGGTAGGGGCTGGTTGAAATGCCTGTCCAGGCCAGATTGCAGAAGTGTCTGCATTAGGACAAGGATTAGAAAGAGATTGTGGTCTATTTAAAACAAATCCTCAGCCTCTTTCCAGCCTCATTAGCAGCTAGCAAGAAAGTATGGAGACAGGGATTCCTTTCTTTTCACTTGGTGCTCCATTGCATCATAAGAGGTTAGAACACGATTAGGCATTCTGTCCCTGCCACCCAAAGTTGGCTTCCTCTCATGCTTGGAAGCCTGCCGGCATCTTTAGCATTGCAATACCTGCTAAAGAATGTGTTCGGTGTACCAGGGTGACTGATTTTCTTAAATCTGTACATCTCAAATGCCTTCTGACAATTATTTTTCAAAAGCCTTCTCTTCCCTCTTTCATTATATCAGAGAATAGGCCTTTCAGTTCTGGAAAATTAAATCGGTTTTTATTCCTAGCAAGACGGATGACAGTGTATGTGATCTTTTATGATCTTTTATTTTCTCAAGCATGTTTGAAACATCTATACTTTGAGATTTACACATTGACAGCATGGTAGGGCTCAGTCCTACAAGATTTAACGTCTTTGGGAATGAGAATGCCTTTGGTGTTATTTCAGAAAGCCTAACACCTTAGAGGCTCCTTATCACCCACTTGTGTTGGAAAAAGTCTCTTGGCATATCTAGGTCCAGAGGGTCTTGGTTACCCACCTGCTATTTTCAGAGGTGTGAAGCCAGCAGGCCATTGTCTAATTGGCCTGGTTGTGCTCTGTCTTCTCCCTGTCCCTCTTAGAACTGGATGTCAAGATCTCCGTGATCCCCATTGCCCAGTGTTTTATTTGCCAAAGCAGTACTTAGCATTGATGAAACTATCCAGTCATTTAGGATCAGCTTTCTGTCACATCGCTTGAGAAGCAACTTCAGTGAATCCTAGACTGGCCAGAACCCCGCTTCTCGTGCCTTTATGCTTGTGTAAATTTATGAGAATCCAGAGGCCAAAATAAAGAAAACAGTCTAATATGAAGTAAGAGCTAAATGTGGACTAAAGAAACACTGATTAAAACAGATCTGATTACAACATTTAATTACTATAATTTAGTAGTAAACATTCTTTGGCTTCCAGTCTTTCTTCTAAAAAGCTGCCATTTGTTTGTCAAGATACTTAAAATAATAAGTCTTTTGTTGTCACAGTCCTTGGGTTTATTCTCAACCACTTGGAAAGACATGTCGGAGCTCTAGAAGCCCACAGTCGTAAAATGCCCAATTTCTCCTGGGCCTGGCCTGTTGGACATCTCCAAAGAGACTGGCTTCGCCGCTTAGCTACAACGCGCTTGCTAATTGGCACAGCACCTGCAATCAATTAGGGAAGCGTCAATTATCCAAACCAAAGCCACCCACCCAAAGATTAATTTTCTGCTCTATTTCCTATCAAAAACATAGCATATTTAGCTCTGCGTCTAGTCCTTCAGTGGAGTGCGTTTTAGACATACAAACGACATCGTTTTCTTGTTAATTGTACTTGTTCCTTCATTTCAGCAGCCTTCCGCTTGTAATATCACGCCCACCAGTTCTTTCAAAATTGTTCTTTTTCTGTTGTTTTGTTGCCTTTCCAAAATGCTGAGATCACAGGAAAAAGATGTTAGTTGGGAGCTTTGCTTTTGAAGTAGGAGCTTGCTTTATTTTATTGAAAATACCCATTTTTTTTGCATTTTAGGGTCTTACTTCCACAACCTAAAAGCCTTGAGTAACGGCATCTCTGAATTTAATAACACTCATAAATATTGTTGCTAATTGTCCCATGTCAGGGGCTGGTGTAAATACAAAGATTTCTCCCTCTCCTCCTCCTGAAGAGTAATTGTTCTGTTGTGTTTCTCAGGGAAGGAACAGGCCATAAATCGGGCTGGTATTGTTCAAGAAGATGTGCAGCCACCAGGTAAACTAAAGAAAAACCAATCCAGGTCAAATCCCCTTTGTGCTGTGTGGTTTGTGTTGGCTTTTTAGGGAGAACACTTTGCTTTTTAGCTTAGAAACTAGATTGTGATTTTGCTACTTATTTCATAACAGTTGCCATTTTGTAGCCGTTATCCAAGACTTCATTCTCAGATTTCACTGCAGAATACTTCTTGCAAGTTTGCAGACTTCCTCTGTTGCATTTGATAAATGTGCCTAAGAATGTAACAAGTGTACAATTAAATATGAAGCATGAGTAGTTGTTTTGTAGACTTATTTACAAAGTATCTATTTAAACCCTGTCCTCAGGGGAAAATTGCATTTACTTGTGAGCTATTTTAATTGATGTGCAATTAGGCTTTATGCAAAAATCCAAAAAAGCTCCCTTTATGGCTGAGGGGGTCATTCCTTTAAGATGATCCAATCGACTGAGAGTGAAAGGTTTCCAGCTTATTAAACAAAACTCTCAAAATCTTTGGCAACATTCTTATTTATCTATTTTTTAACTAGGCCAGGCCCATATCTTCTGTTATGGGGCAATTTCTGAGCCATTTAAATACCCCTTATAGCTGCCACATAGCTGACTGTCTTCCCAGTCATTTCACTCCTGGGTTCCAGCAGGCAGCTCTCGCTCTCTCATGGAAATTGCTATGGATGCCATTTTGTTGTTTTGGATTTGAGAAGGGTGCTGGGATATTGATAAATGGATCCTGAGGAATTTATGTTTCTTCCTATAGGGTTGAAGGTGTGGTCTGATCCCTTTGGCAGGAAATGAGAAGGCTGCCAGCAGCTCCAGCTGTGAAGGAGACATCTGCATGCTTTTGACTCTGGTTAGATACAGCAAACCACCTCCCTCCAGAGAGATGGCTGGAGGAGAAAGCTAATGCTGTTGGTAAGAGGCCTGTAATAAATGACCCTGCACAAGGACTGACATTCCCTCAAGGATCAGAAGGATCCTGGAACAAATTACACCATTAGGAAGGTTTTCATGACTCGGCTGACTTTGTTGATCTCTGGCAAGGCTGTTCGCAGGAGATCTGCTCAGTATTCAGTCTTCATCACTAGCTGAGCTGGGCTATGAATGCAAACAACCGGTGGGCTTAAGGAGGTCCACGCCTGTTTTGTCCCGCCAAATGAGAACCCACCATGTTGAATTGCCTCCTGTGGCTCTTTGAAAATGGTCAAGTTGATAAAGCTCTTTGAGAACAAGATACTTTGTGCACTTTAAGAATACCTCGTTCAGCTCAACCATCTCTTGTTGAAGATTACTCCATGTTAGAAAAGAAAGAAATACGAAGCGAGTCAAACTAGACCAGACTGGTGTGCATGTATAGAAGAAATCAGGGGTTGAATTAACAAGTGAAAATGTGTACATTAAAATGATTTATTTTACTTTACAATGGTGTGTTGTTTTTTTCATAAATCTCTTTGTAAACTAACTAAAATAGTACCAGAAGTACTGTTTGACTAGACATTTGTGTAGTGTTCATCTGTTTGTTTGCATATAAATGAACGTTTTTTAAAGGTAAATAGCACATTTGTTGAGACGAGTGTTGAATGCCAGTTCTCTACCAGGTGCCTTCCCAGGTGCTGCAGGAATGAAAGTGAGAGCTGATTCTTTTTCCTTATTTCTTCACTTTCCTCCTTTCCCTCCCTTTCTTTCCTTCATTCCTTTTACTTTTCTTGCCCTGTCTCCTGTGCCCTAATAACCCCTTATGAGGTTGCGTGTCTTTTTTTTTTTTTTTTTTTTGATCTTTTATCAGAGTGCCTTGCATATTACTGTAGGTTCTCCTTAGAGGAGATGCTTGATGATGTTCATTTCATGGTTGAGAACTGAGCATTTTCTTAACAGACAGCTGGCCCAATTATTTAATCACTGTCAAAAAGAAGTAAGATTGATAGTTCCAAAACCAAAGTCATCATTTTTGGTAAGCATTCCCCAACATTTAATTGACTTACAGTTAACAACGCAATAGAGGAAGTTGACTCATTAAGGGTACATTTGCTCTGTTTTCCTTGGAGGGGTCACCAAGAAGTTACAGGACTTACAGCCAAACTTCTGCAGATGCTTAATTGAGATTTTATGGTGACTGAGGCAAGTGTGTGGTACCATCTGCTTTGAAAGATGTCTAGGCTAAACTGACTGTGACTTCTGCAAGGGACAACTATGGGGCCTTGACTGACTGTCTTTGAGGAAACAGACCCAGATTGGTTTCCTGAGTGGGATCTTTTTCCTGGGCCTGCCCCTGCCCTCAGTCTACCTCTGTGCAGAAATAAAGGAGCTGTGTGTCCTACCCAGTCGTTTTGATGTTGGTAACAGAATCACTCTTCCTGCTGTCAGACATGTAACTCCAGACTGCTGTTCATACTTGACAGAAGCCAAGTTGTAAGAGATGCTATTCATGAGGATTGACTGGGGGCCTTGCCAGTCATCCGTGAGTTCCCAGGTGCACCCTGAGGATGATAATAGAAGCACTTGAAAGGTGTCTTAGTCAAGAACATTCAGGAAACAGAATTATAACATTGGTTAGGTTTATTGGCTTCTAATTTGATTTCCAGGGGAGGTGTAACATTTCCCAAATAAATTGGATCACAGACCATTTTCCACTTTACCTTTTGGGACTTTTGACTGTCAATGTTCTTTTGGGGAAATCTTCCATCAGACTAGCAGTTCTTTAGCTTTTTAGCATTGGGACACCTTTATATTCTTAATAATTTTCCGTAACACTAAAGTGATTGTTTATGTATATTGTTATATCTATAGATATTTACTATATTAGAAATTAATTTTTAAAAATTTATTTTAAAAATATCAGTAACCTATTAGGGCATATTTTTGCTTGAAAATTTTCTTAAGAAAATTTTCAAACCTCTAACTTCTGACTGATAAGACAGCTGAGTTCCCACATCTGTTTCTGCACTGGATCTGTTGCAGTACCACCAAGTGGCCTCTAGAAAGCTCTGCTCTCCTAAGGGGATGAGAGCGAAAAAGACCAAAACCTTTTTCAGTATCATAAAGATGGTCTTGGCCACACAGATGCTCTGAAAAGATTTCAGAGACTCCCAGAGGTCCCTGGACCATGCTTTGGAATCCAGATTTCCCCAACACCTTGGATTTCATAACACATTTTTGTATCTTAAGGTTTTAGTATGTCTACTGAGGGAGGTTATAAGGGGAGGGGCGAAACTGACATTTCTTTTTTTTTTTTTAAATATTTTTAGTTGTAGATGGACACAATGTCTTTATTTTATTGCTTTGTATATGGTGCTGAAGATCGAACCCAGGGCCCCACGCATGCGAGGCAAGCGCTCTACCACTGAGCCACAATCCCAGCCTCACGAAACTGACATTTCTTATTGTTACTTTTGAAATAAAAGTTTGGACCTTTCATTGTTTAATGCCCAGAAGACTTGGATTGACATTTTTAAATCCCAGAACCAGAAAGAGAAAACAGTACTGAACTGTTGGTACTTTAATCCTATGAACATGAATTGTGTAACTTGATTCCCTCTTTGCACTGGCTGATAGGAAGTGCAACCACATTTGTCGTGCAGCTTTTTTAAAAGTACCTACAGCTCTGTGAAATGTATTTGGGCCATTGTGTTCAGTTCATCCTTTTCTTTCCCCTATCAATTTCCTTCCTCTTCTCACTTCAGTTTTGTCTCATATTTTAGATCCCTCATTTTAAAATGAGGCAGAGCATAAGTAATATGTATTTTATCAAAAAGCCATTTATAGTTTAGTAGAGGAGATCAAATAAATTCACAAGATTAAAATAATATGGAATATTAAAAGTATCTATAAAGAAGTCAGTATCTGTTAACCCAGGATATAATGCAAACCCTGCATTGTATTAGTTCCTACTGCTAGCTATTTATGCAGCAGAAATACATCCCCAAGTTCACCAGCAGACATACCTTAGAATTTTGATAGCAGCACTGGAGACCACCCAAGCACCCACCAACAGGACAATGAATGAATAATGAAAAACTCAGGCTGGAGTACAATGCAGCAACGAGAATGAGCAATGAATGAATCCCACGGACAAAGCTGAATGAACAAAGCCAGTGATAAGACAGTTGTACAGCTGGAAGTCAGGGTAGTGGCTGCTCTTAGGGGAGGGGAGTGACAGGAAGAGTAGGAGGAGGTGTTTGGGGTGTTAGGTTCTCTTGTGATCTAGGAACAGGTGCATGGTTGTGTTGAGTTTCTGAATATTCATAGAGCTGTGCAGATGGTATACTTTTCTAAATACATATCATTTCAATAAAAAAAGTTTTAAAAAGAGGTACAAAGATTGACTTTAGAAGTAAAAAGGTTGTGTCTATGGAATCAGAAAACTTTCTAGAGAACCAAGTCATTCAGTGGCAGTAGGGATGGTCAATCCCATGAGGTTATTGGGCAATTAGGAGCGCTGGTAAGATCCTGTCACAATATCTAGAACATGGCAGGGGACAGGCTGATGATAGCTACCACCATAGAGGGACTAGCTGACCTACGAACAGAGCCATTGCTATGGTGTGAATGTGTTCCCCAAGGTTCACATGTTGGAGGCTTAGTCCCCCGTGAGGTGATGTGAGAGGTGATGGAAGTGGGGCCTAATGGGAGTCCCATAAGTCATTGGGGGCGCCGCCCTCAGAAGGGACAAAGGTACCCCTTGGGACTGTAATGATTCATTTGAATTGTCACCCTGGTTTAAGAGATGCTGTTGATTAAGAGGCTTCTGGGTGTGCCAGTGAGGGTGTGTCTAGAAATGATTGGCATGTGGGATAGCCAACTGGAGACCATAAGTATGGGCAGCATCATCCAATAGGATGGTAGCTTGGATGGAATGACAGTTGGAAGAACAAGGTAGCAGCAGCAGTTGCAACCTCCATTCTTCCTGAACAGGTTCTTGATTACTGCTGTGATCGCCTGAGGACATTAGACTCTTACTCCTTCACCCTTCCGAAGCGAACTCTGCCAGTGATTCTCCAGGGAGTTTCCAGAAGCCTTCAGTCTCAGAGTAGGGTAGCACTCACTGTTGATTCTTCTTATTTTGAGGCGTCAGCATGTTTAACTGCACAGCTACTGGTTCCTCCAGCTTTCCAGCCTGCAGATGGCCATTGTGGACCTTCCAGCTTGTGGTCGCGTAAGCCAGTCTAATAAATCCCCTTTTTATAATCATACCAACTGTTGATTCTGTGCTTGAGAGAACCCTGACTAACACAGGGACTCTGGGCTCCGAGGGAGCAATAGAGTGAGCCTGACCCTGACTTGCTCTCAGGCTTCCTGGTTTGTGATAGTATTTCTCACTTCCAAATGTGCTTCAGCCATGATGGTGTTAGGCCCTCCCCAGAGGACTTTCAGCCTCCAAAACTGAGCTAATAAACCTCTTTGTAAAGTTACCCTGCCTCAGGTACTTAGATATAGCACAGAAAAACAGACCCATGTAGCCATGAAACAAGGTCTGGGATTCAGACATGCAGTGAGTGAGAAGGCTGTGGCATCCAGAAAGTTAGGCACGTGTTTGAACAATGGTTTGGTTTAGGTGGAGATTTTTATGGGGTGAGCACTACACAGTGGCCTCAGCTGTTACCTTCCACCTGATGTGGTCTTGTCACATAGTAGGCACTCAGTATTGGTGACTTGTATGATCAACTGAAAGAATGAGTGAATGAATGAAGGGAATGGCAGGTAGGACCACATGGTGGACACCTTTACATGTCAAAATCATGGGTTTTTACTTAATTTAGGAGAAACAAAATATTTTAAGTAAGACATTTTTTTAAAACCTCCAACATAGCTCAGGGCTCTCTCCACAGCTGTTCTAAGGACCATGGTGGCCAGAGCAGTTTGAGGTGTGCTCCCAGTCCGCGATGAGGTAAGTACAGAAATGAAAATTCACTTAGAAACTTTTGAATCTAGTAGAAACTTGGGCTTGCATTTTGTGTTTTTCTGTTTTCAAATTTCTGGTACAATTAAATATTGTTACATTTTATAGTGGTCCATGATAGACTGGTAATCAGAAATAAACACAAAACCGGGCTTTGGCCCACTTAGTTTGAGAAGCACTGACCTCAAGGATGGATCTGTGAGGTGATCCTGGGCATTCCCCATTTGGGCTGGGACATCCTGAGAGCTCCCCGCTCTGGAAGAGCACCCCTGTGCCCAGAGGCGGCCATGTTCTGAAGCATCAGCAGATGAAAACTTATTTCTCAAGTCTCAACAGGACTCCACCACAGGCAGGCAATTTCACTCTCTTGAACTTGGCTCACACTGCAGAGGGCAGCAATTCTGCCTGTTGGTAACTGCGAGCAGCTCATTGGCATTGAAGATAGTAGGCAGAGCAGCTGGGTGGGCTGTGCGCTCATCTACCCTCTGGGCGCCTGCAGGCGGGCATGAACCCTGCATCTCTCTGGAGCAGGGATCTCAGCCAGGAGAGGGCAGCTAGGTCACCAGCCCCAGGATCTCCCAACTGACAGCAGCAGAGTGCCTCTCCCTCTTCCGCTTAGACTTAACTGTGTGGTCTGAGCACATTAAGGAGAAATGAGGACTCTGCTTCCCCCAGCCTTGGGGATTCTTGATACAGAAACTCTAAAACAGTCTTTTCCTGGGGACTCTCTGCCACCACACGTGATCAAAATAAGATTTTTTTTTAAAGGAACATATTTCCCAGACTCTTTCAGTTACAAGTGACAGAAAACCACATCCCAAATGGTACTTAGAGGGAATTTACTTGTGTAATTGAAAACTCTAGTCACTACCAATTTTTTATTGTCACAATCATTTGTGAATATAAAAAGTAATTATACTGGTATCAAAAGCTTTAAAATATTTACATTTTTAAACTTCCTCTTTTAGGACTGTTTCACAAGTTGATAATCTTAAGTGCATTTTATAAAAGCTCTATGGACAAAGAGGTTTATAGAATAACAAAAATTTGGAAATATTAAAGTATAGAACTATGTAAATGTGATAGTCTATGAGATAGTCCTTTTAAATTGTTTAAATTTTACTTATATGTTCTGATTCTTACATTTTTAGGTGAGTATGTATTATTTACAAAGATATATATCATAGCTATTCTTATATGCTTACGTGTGCATGCATGTGTTGAGGGATCTCAAAACATTGCCAATAACCAGTGAATTACCAAAAATTCATTTATTAAACATTCATCATGTACCTAAAAAACAAAACAATAAAAAGAATTATACCCAGAGGCCTCAAGAAAATCATGCTGTATGTGCTGGAAGGTTACCAGTTTTCCCTGTCCTGTAGCCATCTGCAACTCTGCCTAATGTCTCATCCCCTCTATCATGAGATCACCTACTCCCAGCCTCTGTCCCCACTTGTGCTTCCCTGTCTCATTCTGTCTCTCTGCTGCGAGTGCAGATGACTTCATCCCCTACACCAGGAGTAGGCGTGTGGTCCAAGGTTCACCGAGCAGAACACCAGGCAAACTTCCAACCACAGGGATTGGATCCACTATGAGTATGTGTTAAACTTGCCTGTCCATCCATGTGGTCAGACTAGAGGAGGGTCTCTTGTTCATTGGATTTGGAGCTACTGGCAGCCATCTTGACACCATGAGGGCAGAGTCAGTCTGAAACTAAATCAAAGTAGAAGGGATCAACAGGGGACGGAAGCCAGGTCCTGACAATGTTGTTCAAACCTCTTGGATTCATTTGTGTCTGAAGCAAGAATATCTCTGGATTAATAAATAAAGTGAAATTCCTTTTTATACCAATTTAAATTCTTTTTTTCTTTTTCTTTTTTTTTTTTACTTACAACCAGTACAGTCTTGACACGGCATCTCAATTTTGTATTTTACTTTAATCATTTTTCTGAAATGTACACTTTTTATTTCCACTTTAAATAAACATGATTCAGCCTTCTTATGACTTGGGCTTATTGTTATTGTACCTTTGTGCCTAAAGGGCTGTTGGGATGGGTCAGTTACCAATTCCTTCCCTGGTGGAGGACACTGCACCTGTAAGACTTCTGGATTTTCTGGTTTCTTATCTCTGTCCTGCCTCCCAACTGTAGGGAGCAGGTTCTAGCTTCCTCTCTGATTTGTGACTTCTGGTCCACAGTGAGACTGGAAAGCAGTTAGCCAAACACTGGATCCTGGCACCAAATGAAAGCGTGGACCTTTCACGTGAGTTTAGAGGCTCCAGTAGGGATACATTGCAATGGCTTTGTGACATTTTTGGTATTTGCTTTCTATCTCTGCATTGTTCTGGATAGATGAGGTTTCCTGATGTTTCTGTTGGTTGAGGGTTTTGGTTTTTTTGTTTTTGTACTGTAACAAGATTTTCACCCTAAAGGATTGTGCAGCATGAGCAAAAGAGCTGGAGTTGAAATGTTTTATAATTTAGCAGAGTTATTTAGTTTTCTTCAAAGAAGGAACAGTAACCCCCAGCAGTACTCTGAACCTCAGGCTGACCTTTAGTTTTCTTCTTCTCTAAAAAAGCCCCTATATTTCTCAACCTCTAATAGCATACGTGATCTTGCACAGGGCGGGTGGGGGTGTTGCTTGTACTGAGGGAAGGGCTTACTTAAGGCAGATGTGGAATCAATTTGGGAAATGTGCGTTGTCAGCTTCTGCACTTTCCTGCCAAGTACATATGCCCTGGAATACATCGGGGCCATTAGGCCTCATGGAGGTGATGCTAGAATATTGGGTAAACATGTGCAATGGGCACGCAGATGGCTGCCTTTGCTGTGTTGAGTGAAAGCCCAAAGGGGTGCCCTTCCTCAGAAAAGCTCAAATGAAGACAATCATGTTTAGGAAAAACACTAACCACTGTCTGGTTTTGAAATTACTGGGAAAATGGCAGCTCTGGTGATTTATCATGTGGAATAAGCAAAATCGACTTTCTGAAATGGCTATTTTTTTGGTTTTCCTCTCTCTCACTGTGGACTCTCACATGACAAGACATAAAACGCCCAAGCAGGGAACCATTCATTTTCTTTTCTTTTTTTTTTTTTACAATCAAGAGAGTAGCAGCTGGGTTTTGAAAGTGAGGTCTGTGGCTTTGGGGAACACGTTAGGTGAGGGCCTGAGAATCCCCAAAGGGTCGTTCCTATTTGTTCTCCGGCTGAATGTGTAACTCCTCTGTCATTTCTGGATTGCCAATAATTCTGCACCAGCTCTTGCCAGCACAGTGGTTTTCCATCACAATGTGAGTAATTGCAGTGAGTGAGTGTCAGAGGTCTCCATGCAGCGAGTCCCCAGGGTCCTGGCCTCCTGGATGTGTTTCCAGTAAAGGAACAGGAAGACAAATGAGAGCAGGGCTTCTCTAGTGCCCAACATGACTGCAAAACATAGTAGGTGTTCTTGGCTGCATTGTGACCCTTTAGAATAAGCGTGTTGAGGTCGTAACCCCCAGAACTTCAGAATGTGACTGTATTTAAAGGTAGGGTCTTTAAGGAGTTAATGAAAATAAAGCAAAGTTCTAATCTAAGAGGACTGGTACTGTTAAAGAAGAGGAACTCAGTGCATAGACACATGCAGGGGTGACCTTGTGAAAGCCCAGGAGGAGGCAGCCAGCTACTCAAGAGCGAGCCTCAGGAGAAACAGCCCTGCCAACTCCTTGATCCTGAACTTCTGGCCTCCAGAATCATGAGAAAATATATTTCAGATGTTTAAATAAATATTTGCTGTTGTGGTCCTTTGTCATGGCAGCTCCAGCAAACCAATCAACAGGTGCACAGTAATGTCAGCAGGTAATAAAGTCACAACCCAAGGTGGCCATGCCATCTTCCAGGAAATGAGCCAGAAAACCTTAAAAAAAAAAAGCCAGAGGGAAGTGATCCTCTCAAGCTGGTAAGATTAAGGGAAGCCATTTGTGAAGGACAAATTTAAAAGAGGTGTGGAAATAACTGCAGTGTCTAGAGAGGTGAAGAGAAGAAGGGGTGTCAGGGATTTCCAGTGGGCAGAGGGCTAGAGAGGCACAGGGTGGCAGAAATGGTACTTCAACAGCCATGAGTGAACTGGCTGAAATGCTTGTGTTATTTTAAGCAGAGATCTGTCATGCAGCATAGATACCTGCTAGAACCCACTCCAACCTCCTCTTCACACAGTAGTCAGAGTGGTTATCTTAGGGTACAAGGCAGATCATGTCCCTCCTCTTCTCTGAAGCCTCAATGTCTTCCATTACACTTGCAATAAAAGCCAAAGGTCCCGAACATTTCTACCATCCTGGTCTGTGCTCTCTGTTCCAGCACAATGGCTTTCTGACCATTCTGGGAGAACATTAGGCAGCCTCCTTCTGCACCTGAAGGAGTTTATTCTATCTGGAATTCTCTCCAGCTGGATTTTCTCACGGCTCACTTCACTGTTCTTCAAATCTTTTCCCAGTCACCACATTTAAATGCAATGCCTTTGACCCCGAGACAGCCACTTTTCATTCCCTTCCCCTCTTCTGGCTCTGTATATTTTACATTTTTATTGTTACTATCATCCTGTAATACTGTGCAATGCACTTATGTATTGTGTATGTTACATGTTCCTCCTCCTGTTAGAATGTACACTCGACAAGTTCAAGGACCCTCCTTCTGTTCTGTTCACTCATGTATCTAAGCACCTAGAAAAGCACCTAGCAACAAACGCTTGCTAAATGAATGAATAGATAATTACTGTGACTCTGTATGGTGACATGCGCTCTGTTTAGTCTCTCTGGAATATGTGTTGATGTCCTACCCACCTCCCTTTTACTTATCCTGGAGGTCATCTGTGGACAGTTCCCCACAAGCATATGCATTCTGGGTCTCTGACTGTGCACTCTGAAATATGGAGGAGTCAGCCCAAAGGGCAGCCTTCAGCTAGCTGGGGCAGGAGGAGGTGGAGAAGCACCCCAGCCTCTCTGCCCCAGCTGTCACAGCAGCAGGCCACACACCAGCACTCCTGAACTGGCTCTCTTTTCCCTGTCTCTTCTTATATCACCTTCCACATAAATGACACATACTAAGTCCTTGTTTTGGGGTCTGCTTCAGCCTAAAGGAACCTCAATTAAGCTAGATTTCCATCTGAAGTATTCAGGTTGCAAATCATATTCTTAAACATAGGCTTCAGGTTTGAACAGTAGATGAAACCTCAACTCTGTACCTCTAAGGAAACTTACGGAATTCACCCTGTATTAGGGTTCTCTAGAGCACAGAATCAACAGTTGGTATGATTATGAAAAAGGGGGTTTCTTAGATTAGCTTACATGACCAGAAGCTGGACAGTCCACATTGGCCGTCTGCAGGCTGGAAAGCTGGAGGAACTAATACCTGCACAGTCCAAGAGGCTCACACCTCAACAAGAAAGATCAATGGTGCTACCCCAGTCTGAGACACAAGGCTTTTGGAAACTCCCTGGAGAATCGCTGGCAGAGTCCACTTTGGAAGAGTGAAGGAACAAGAGTCTGATATCCTCAGGCGATCACAGCAGCAATCAAGAACCTGTTCAAGAAGAAAAGAGCTTGCATCTGCTGCTGCTTCCTTGTTCTTTCAGCTGTAATTCCATCCAAGCCTCCAGACTACTGGATAGTGCTGCTCGTGCTAGGGAGGGCCTCCACCTCAGCTCGCTATCCCACATGCCAATCATTCCTAGACACACCCTCATCAACACCCAGAAGCCTCTTAATTTTGACATCTCTTAGTCCAATCAAGGTGACGATTCAAACTAACCATTACTCCCTTAAGAATTTTAGAACAAGAGGGACTGTAGAAATCTTTTAGTCCAGCAGATCCCAAGACTTCTTGGGGTGGGTTAGGGATAGTGCTCCCACTAGGTAATGATGGAGGGCTGATGACTGTTCTCAATATTCTGATAGTCTGAGAGAACTCATCCATTTATCTATGTCAAAACCAAGTGGGCTGAATGTTAAGTCTCCCTGTTGGGGCTGGAGCTCTGTATCCCTACGGCTTGCTATTCTGATCAAAAGTTATTACATTTATGGATGTGTGATTAATTTTTATAAAGAAGGGAGACAATTAATCAAAAGTGTTGGCATTTTCAAGATCCTTCTAGGCTGAAGCTTTTGGTGCAAGCACAGCTAGAAACCACCCACCTAATCTAACACCTTCATTCTGCCCAGGAGGCCTCTGAGGCTGGGGAAGGCCAAGGGACTTCACCAAAGGTCCTCAGCTGGGGCACAGGCCCAGGACCAGCACTTGGACCTCTAGACTCCTAGGTCCATGCTCTTCTTGCTTTCCACTGGAAGGGAATGACATGCCTTGGAGGAATCTGGAGAATTGTTGTTTCATCTGGAGAATATTTTGATAGAGTCAAATTTTTCCTTAAAAAGCACAGTGAGTGAATTTTACCCATTAGGAGATGAATTAGCTGCAGTGCAGAAAATGCTGAGTATTTCCAACATCAAATGAGCTTCTCTGTGGGAAACAGCTGCATGGCATATGAAGAACAGTGTCAGGACACATTGTGGCTCCGGAAGCAGTGTGGCATAATCACACTCCTAGCACGGTGCCAGGTATGGGTTCGGCCTTTGGGGCCTAGCTCTCCTACCTAGGACAAGTCATGTGGCCACCCAGCCCTCTTCCTCCTCTTGCCTGACATGTGAGGATGGGCAGTTCACAGTCTGCAGGGAAGACTTCAAGTCTGGCTTCAAGGCTCAAAGTTGCAGTGGGATCCTGGGTAAGTGACTCCTTCGCCTGAGCCTCAGCCTCCACATTTGTAAATGGAGAATCACTCACAAGTCTCTAAAGTCCTTTTTAACTCAAAAATCCCAAGTCTCACGGCCTCAATTTTCTTACGTATCCCTTGCAATCCTCACAACCTCTAATTTTGTTGGATGTGGAATTGCTTTGTTTCTGAGGTTGATTTTTTTTTTAACCTAAGGAAATACACAATGGCACCATCCTGTCAACTGGGCTAATCCCAAGCGAGCAGCTCAGAGACGAGCAAAGAAGTATCCAACCTACAAAAAGAGGCAAGGACCACCACAGCAGGGAACATTCTGAGTCCTGTTTCCTTTCCACCAAAGCTGACTCCTGAGCATTCTCTCTCCTGGTGCCATCACAGGTCGGGGAGGCTGAGCAGGACCTTGCTCTACAGACGTAGGAGAAGTTGGGAGCAAGAGTGTTGCAAAAGCCGGTTCTCTCGGAGCCAGGTTCTGAACTTCCTTTCTGAAGAGAGGAGACTGTCTACGGGGCCAGATGTTGTGCCCAATCTAGAAGTTTCAGCAAGACCTCATGTCACCACACTGTCTGGGCTTTCTCAAGGGGGATACACCAGGGTCAGTGACCAGGAACACAAGCTTCAAAATGAAAACTGCTGTGAATACTGTACTAAATCCAGATTTGATTCTTGGTCATTGTGTGTGTGTGTGTGTGTGTTAGTAAAATAATCCAACTGATTTTTTTCTTTTGAGCAAAACTTTTGGAAGCTTAATGTCTAAATGATCAGGCACCTTGGTTAGTCAGGGACACACCCCAGCAAAGGCCACCCCCAGGGCAGTCACTTTCAAAATTTCCCTCTCAGACTTGCTTTTGGAATCGAAAGCAGTTTGATTGGGAAAATTTCCTCAATGATAATGAGGTCTTTTCGTGTTGAAGTAGAGCTTGGGAAGTTGTTTTGAGTCATTCAGAGCAAAAGCGTGTGGATAAGATGAGTTCTCTGGCTGCTTAAAAGCAGGTGGCATTCCTCTGCCTGGGGTATGTGGGAGAAATGGGAGAATCACAACATTGCCATTTTGTAACTCCTAGAAACAATGGATTCAGACAGCGATCATCAGTGAAGAACACGTTAGGTGGGAGGCTGATGTGCAGCTTGACCAGGGAGGGTTCAGGCTGTCACTCTTTGAACCAGCCATCAATCTTAGTGTCATTGAAAGCAAGACATGGGCTTCTCTTGATGTCATGCAATAAGCAGTGCAGGCTCACCAGAAGTTTTCCTGTCTCAAGTGCCAATCATGCTCCTGGAGCTGGCATCCATTTACAGGGAATAGATAGGGATTGGGTATAGGAAAATGATATGTGACACCACAAAGATGTGAATTGACAAATCCAGAGCATAGGTATGTCACAAGATGACTGCAAATTTACATGAATCAGTACTGTGAATAGAGAGGGGTCTTCAGGATCGAGAATGAAGAGACTTACTAACCAAATGCAATGCAAACTAACTGCAAAAAAAAAAAAAAGAAAAAGAAACCACTTTGAGACAATTGGGGAAATTTGCTTATGAACTTAATATAAGACAATATCAGATAATCACCAACTTCATTAGATGCAATCATTACTGTTGTTTTATGAAAATAATGTTGACACGCAGTGAGTGGCATGTCCTAATGTCTGGATTTTGCCTTAAAACAGATAAGCCCAAGGATCCAAGATGGTGGTCTAGAGGGAGGCTGCATTCCTTGTTGCTTCATGACTCAGGATTCAAGCAGAGGAAATACTGTTTGTCTGTGAGGCAGTGTCACTGCCCACAAATCCCCTGCTGTTCGCCTCAAATCACCGTGATCGCCCACTGTTTGCCCATTTGCCTGCTTTTTGCCTGCCCATTGCCTGCTGCCCGACATTCAATCACTGATCACCTGCCATTATACCTGCAGACCACCCACCGTTTGCCTGTGGATCACCTGCTGCCCGCTGCTGCCCAGAAGTCCATTGTCAGGGAAGCCTTCAGGGACACTATAAGACTACAGGGTAGCAACTGTACTGCCTCAGATCCACACCACTAGATGAGAAGACACACAAACAACATGAAAAAACAAGGAAACAAAGCAACTCAAACAAACCAAGATGTTCAACAATAGAATCCATGGACAATATAGTAGAAGAAATGTCAGAGAAGGAGTTTAGAAGGTACATAGTTAGACTGATCTTTGAAATAAAGGATGGTATCAGAAAGGAAGTACAGGAAGTGAAAGATCACCTCAATAAAGAGACAGAGATTATAAAAGAGGAATCAAGCAGAAAACCTCAAAATGAAGGAAACAATAAACCCAATTTAAAATTCAGTGGAAATTATCACCCAAGAGACTAGACCACGTGGAAGACAGAACCTCAAGCAATGAAGATAAAATATATACTCTTGAAAATAAAGTCAACCACACAGAGAAGATGGTAAGAAACCATGAACAGAACTTCCAAAAATTATGGGATAACATGAAAAGACCAAATTTAAGATTTATCAGGATAGACGAAGGCATGGCAATACAAACCAGAGGAATTTACAATGTTTTCAATGACATAATATCAGAAAATTTTCCAGATCTAAAGAACAAAGTGGAAAGTCAACTATAAGAGGCTTACAGAACCCCCAAATGTACAAAATTAGAGCAGACCCACACCAAGGCACATTATAGTGAGAATGACTAACATACAAAATAAAGATAGAATTTTAAAGGCTGTGAGAGAAAAATATCAAATTATGTATAGGGGGAAACCAATTTAGATCTCAGCTGGTTTATCAACCCAGACTGTCAATGGCAGGAGGTACTGGAATAACATATATCAAGCTCTGAAAGAAAATGGATGCCAACTGAGAATTTTATATCCAGCAAAACTAAGCTTCAGATTTGATGATGGAATAAAAACCTTCCATGATAAACAAAATTTAAAGGCATTCACAACTAAAAAGCCTGCACTATAGAACATTCTTAGCAAAATATCCCATGAGGAGGAAATGAAAAATAAACAATGAAAACCAGCAAAGAGAGGAACTACACTAAAGAAAAAGTCAATAAAAGGAGAAACTAAGTTAAGTTAAAAAACCCAAAATATACCAAAATGACTGGGAATACAAATCATATCTTAATAACAACCCTGAATGTTAATGGCCTAAACTCATTAATCAAAAGACATACACTGGAGATTGGATTTTTTTAAAAAGACCCAACAATATGCTGTCTTCAGGAGACTCACCTCTTAGAAAAAGACATCCACAGACAGAAGGTGAAAAGTTGGGAAAAAACATACCACTCACATGGACTGCATAAACAAACTGGTTTTCATCCTCATATCAGATAAAGTGGACTTCAAGCTAAAGTTAGTCAGAAGGGATAAAAAAGGATATTTCATACTGCTTAAGGGAATCATACATCAGCAAGACATAACAATCATAAATATTTATGCCCCAAACAATGAGGCATCTATGTATATCAGACAAACCCCTCTCAATTTCAAGAATCAAATAGACCACAACACAATAATAATGGGTGACTTTAACATACCTCTCTCACCACAAGATAGAGCTTCCAAACAAAAGCTAAACAAAGAAACTATAGAACTGAATAATACAATCAAATATTTAGACTCAATGAACATATATAGAGTATTTCATCCATCAATGAGCAAATACACTTTCTTCTCAGCAGCACATGGATCCTTCTCTAAAATAGACCATATGTTATGCCACAAAGAAAATCTTAGCAAATACAAAGAAATAGAAATACTACCCAGCGTTCTATCAGATCATAAAGGAATGAAATGAGGAATCAACAATAAAATAAAAAATAGAAGCTACTCCAACACCTGGAGACTAAATAATTTTCTATTGAATGATGAATGGATAGCAAAAGAAATCAGGGAGGAAATAAAAAAAAATTTTAGAGATAAATGAGAATACCCACACAACGTATCAAAATATCTAGGATACTATGAAGGCAGTGCTAAGAGGAAAGTTCATAGCATTGAGCTCTTTCATTAAAAGAATAAAAAGTCAACAAATAAATGAATTAACATTACATCTTGAAGCCCTAGAAAAAGAACAACACCAAAAGTAGTAGAAGACAGGAAATAGTTAAAATTAAAGCTGAAATCAATGAAATTGAAACAAAAGGAAGAATTCAAAAAATTGACAAAATGAAAGTTGGTTCTTTAAAAAATTAAATAAAATTGATAAACTTATCTCCAATAATGAAGAGACAGCAAAAATTCGAATTACTAAAATTAGTGAAAAAGGAAATATCACAATGGATACTACCGAAATACAGAAGATAATTAGAAACTATTTTGAAAATGTATACTCCAATAAAATAGAAAATCTCAAGATACTGACAAATTTCTAGTCATATGATATACCCAAACTGAATCAAGAGGACATAGATAATTTAAACATATCAATTCAAGCAATGAAACAGAAGATGCCATCAAAAGCCTACCAACCAAGAAAAGCCCATGACTAAATGGATTCTCAGTCAAGTTCTATAAGACCTTTAAAGAAGAACTAACACCAATACTCCTCAAATTATGCCATGAAATAGAAAAGAAGGAACCCTTCCAAACTCATCATCTGATGTTAGTATCACCCTGATACCAAAAACAAAGATGTATCCAGGAAAGAAAACTTCAGACCAGTATCTCTGATGAACATAGATGCAAAAATTCTGTCAAATCACACACAAAAACATATTAGAAAGAGAGCACACCACGATCAAGTGGGATTCATCCCAGGGATGCAAGGTTGGTTCAATATATGGAAATCAATAAACATAATACATTACATCAATAGACTTAAAGACAAGAATCATATGATCATTTCAATAAATGCAGAAAAAGCACAAAATATAGCACCTCTTCATGTTCAAAACACTAGAAAAACTAGGGATAGTAGAAACATACTTCAACATTGTAAAAGCTATCTATGCAAAACGAAAGGCCAACATTATCCTAAATAGGGAAAAATTGAAAGCATTCCCTATAAAAACTGAAACAAGACAGGGATGCCCTCTTTCACCATTGCTTGAAACTCTAGCCAGAGCAATTAGACAGACAAAAGAAATCAAAGGGATATGAATAGGAAAAGAAAAACTCAAACTGTCAATATTTTCCAGCAACATAATTTTATATTTGGAAGATCCAAAAAGTTCCATTAGACAATTTCTAGAACTAATAAATGAATTCAGCAAAGGAGCAGGATATAAAATCAATACACATAAATCAAATGCATTTCTATACATCAGTGATAAATCCACTGAAAGAGAAATTAGGAAAACTACCCTGTTCACAATAACCTAGAAAAAGAAATACTTGGAAATCAATCTAATAAAAGAAGCGGAAGACCTTTATGATGGAAACTACAGAACCATAAAGAAAGAAATTGAAGAAGACCTTAGAAGATGAAAAGATCACCCATGCTCTGGGATAGGAAGAATTATTATTGTCAAAATGGCCATACTACCAAAAATTTCAAACAGATTTAATGCATTTCCTATTAAAATCCCAATGACATTCTTCATAGATCTAGAAAAAGCAATTGTGAAATTCATTTGTACAAATAAGACTCCCAGAATAGCCTAAGCAATCCTCAGCAAGAAGAGTGAAGCAGGAGACATCACAATAACAGACCTTAAACTATACTACAGAGCAACAGTAACAAAAATGGCATAATACTGGCACCAAAACAGACATGTAGACAAATGATACAGAATAGAAGATCAGACACAAACCTACATAAATATGGTTATCTCATACTAGACAAAGGCACTGAAAACATACATTGGAGAAAAGATAGCATCTTCAACAAATGGTGCTGGGAAAACTGGAAATCCACATGGAGCAAAATGAAATTAAATATCTATCTTTCACCCTGCACAAAAATCAACTCAAAGTGAATCAAAGACATAGGCACTAGAACAAAAACCCTGTGCCTAATACAAGAAAAAGTAGGTCTAAATCTTCATCATGTTGGCTTTGGATCTGACTTTCTTAATGAGATGCCTAAAACACAAGAAATAAAATTTAAAACTCAATAAATGGGATGGATTCAAATTAAAAAGCTTTGTCTCAGCAAAGGAAATAATAACATGAAGAGAAAAAGAGCCTACAGAATGAAAGAAAATCTTTCCCACCCACATCTCAGATAGAGCATTAATCTCGAGGACATAAAAAGAACTCAAAGAACTTAACACCAAAAGAAAAATTAACCCGATCAATAAATGGGCTAAGGAAATGAGCGGACACTTCACAGAAGAACTATAATTGATCGAAAAACATATGAAAAAATGCTCATCTCTACAATTAGAAAAATGCAAATCAAAACAACCTCAAGATTTCATTTCATTTCAGTCAAAAGGGCAGTTATCAAGAATACAAGCAATAATAAGTGTTGGAGAGGATGTGGGGAAAAAGGTACGCTCATACCTTCCTAGTAACTGAAAATTGGTGCAACCACTATGGAAAGCAGTATAACATTCCTCAGAAAACTGGAATTTAACCTAGCTATCTCATTCCTTAGTTTATACCCAAAGGATGCAAAATCAGTGTACTAAAGTGACAAAATCACATCAATGTTTATAGCAGCTCAATTCACAATAGAAAAACTATGGAAACAATTTAGATGGTCTTTAACAGATGAATGGATAAAAATGTGCTGTATGTATAAAATAGAATATTAGTCATAAGAATGAAATAAGAACATTGGCAGGTAAATGGATAGAGCTGGAGAATATCATGCTAAGTGAAATAAGACAACACAAAAAACCAAAGACTGAATGTTGATTTGACAAGAGAATGTTAATCCATAGGGAGGGGGAGAGGGATATAGTGAAGACTGAAGAAATTTAAAATGGGTAAAATAAACTGAAGATAGGAGAGGAATTGTGGGGATGGAAATGACAGTGTAAATAGATGCACATAATAACATATGATTACACAACTGGTCTGGCTCTGCACAATGTATAGACAGAGGAAGAGAAGTTCTCAACTTGTTTACAATGTGACAATGTAAAAATGATTAGAAAAAATTAGAAGACAGGCAAGAAGGAAAACCTTACAGGATTCGATCCTATTCTTATTATGAACAGTGAAATGGTCTCTGTGGTCCCAGAGTGAAATGACCACGTGGGGTTATGCCCAGGAGTGACCGGGTCATCTCTTGCTCCTCACAAGGAGCCACTGTGATGGGCTTTCACACAGGGGCCATATAAGGAGTAACTGCAGCTGGAATTTCTGTCCATAAGTACAGGAAGCTCTTGGTGGTGACTTGTCGGACTCCCAGATAGTTAGCGTGTTTGGTGGTTGGTGGCTGGTGGCTGGTGTTTGGTGGCAGGTGGCTGGTGGTTGGTGGTTGTGGCGTTTTGCTGTTGTTTTTTTGATTTGGACTTTTGTTGGTTTGTTGGTTGTTTTTGTGTTTTGTCTTTGGGTTGTTGGTTGGGGTCTCTGTGTTGGGGTTTGTTATTTTTTTTTAGCTAGCGTCCTCAGTTGGTGTTCCCGCTTTAGGATGAGCAGTCAGAGTAGTGAGCACAGAGTAGGGCCGCAGGGGCCCGGCTCCTGCTACGAGGCGGCCCTCACGGACCATTACCAGGTGGTGGGGGACCTTGGGCACGGGGGCTTCGGCCGGGTGGTACTGGCCCGCCATCTCCTGACCGGGGCAGAGGTGGCGGTGAAAGTGGTGCCCAAGACTGAGGGGAACGTGCCCGCCCTAGCGGAAGCCGAGTACTTGATGGCCCTGGATCACCCGAACGTGATCCAGCTCTTCCAGGTCATCGAGACCCCGCACACCGTCTACATGGTCATGGAGCACGCAGGTGGGGGAGAGCTGCGCTACTGCATCCCTCCGGACCAGGGCCTGAAGGAGGGCTCGGCGCGCTGGGTCTTCAGGCAGATAGTGCGCGCCCTGCGCCACTGCCACGGCAAGGGCATCGCACACCTGGACCTGAAGCCCGCCAACGTGGTGGTGGACGCCAGGGGCGCCAACGTCAAGCTCATAGACTTTGGCCTGAGCGCCAGGTTCACGCCTGGGCAGAAGCTCAAGAGGTTCTGGGGCACTCCCGCGTTCAGGGCCCCGGAATTGGTCCTGCGGCAGGAATACGAAGGTCCCCCTGCGGACGTCTGGAGCCTGGGTGTCACTCTGTTTCTTATGCTCACAGGGCGACGCCCCTTCAAGGCCAGCACCTCCCAGCGCCTGAAGCAGCTCATCGCGCAGGCCAGCTACCACCTCCCCGGGCACCTTTCCCAGGACGCCCGCAGCCTCCTCCAGCAGATGCTGGCGCCGGACCCCACGCACAGGCCCACGCTGGAGCAGGTAATGAGGCACCCGTGGCTGAGCCAGGGCGAGGAGCCCTCAGCCGGTCCCTGCAGCCAGCCAGCGCCCCCACACCCCGACCCCGCCATCATGACCATCATGTTAGACATGGGCTACGACCCCTACGAGGCCTGGGTGTCCCTGCACCAGCGGAAATTCGACGAGGCCATGGCAACCTACCTTATCCTCCGGCACCAGAGGACCCAGGGGGTGGTGTGCCCGCCCCAGGCCAGGCCCGCGCGCCGTCGTCGGGTGGCCGAGCCTCGCCCGGGCCCCGCGGATGCCCCCGGCCTCCGTCCCGACA
>PVHX01021875.1:0-28838 GCA_004024805.1 Geosciurus inauris | reverse complement strand
AAGAAGAAGAAGAAGATATTTGGAGAGCACTGTTGGAGAATTAAAGTTCTTCCTCTGAAATAGGGATGTACATGGGGAGTTTTAAGGAGACCACCTGAAACTTTAAGTTACCCTCAACATATAGGGGTTTTCTAAGTGAATATCTAAGTTCAACTAGAAAAATTTGGAAGGTGGGAGACTGATGGGCCAGCAACTCTGAGAGATTGCTGCTGGTTGTGAATGTCCTATGTCCTTCCAGAGCTTGCAGAAGTGGCCCATGGGTATCTTCTGTGGGTTGGATATAGGCCATGTGTCAGGGAAAACCATTGTGGGGTCAAACCCAGTTTATTTCAAAGAGCCAGCTCAGCAAAAAAGGGCCAGATATGGATGGCTGGATTCCAGAAGCTGAAGAAAGAGCCTCAAATGATGAGTAGAAACAGAAATGCATCTGCTGGTATCCATGGAGGTGCAGAAGGATGGGTTTCTAAAGAACCCATGAAAGTGCCCACAGGAGAAAAAAATCAGTATCTTCTTCTCTCAAGACCAGAGAGCATTGGCTTCAGCTCACTTGTATATCCAGAGTCAGAACTTTCCTGTTCCCAGTTTCCTTGGTCCTTCTCCGGGTTCTCACCCCAGTCCTTTCTTCCCAAAGGCAACTTCCCCTCTGCAACAGGCCTGAGCTGGAGAAAAAAGGGAGAAACCTCAAGTTTAATTAATTTACAGTTGATTATATGGGATAAATGTTGCTTTATCATACTATGAAATTATGACTCTTTTCTTTGTCTTAAAATGACTGTAGGAACTTTTATTATGTACAAGTAACTATTTTGCATTCAAGGTCAAAAGAGAACCAACTCATTCCATTAAATCAACATCAAGGGGTAGAGAACAGTTCAAGTGTCATGCTTGTTTAATACGACAGTTCTGGAAAGGAATACAATAGGAAGGATGAACACACACACACACACACTGTTCTGAAGCCATAGCTCTTGGTGCAGGGGCTCAGGGGTTACAGATTCATCAGCACCTACCTTAAGAACAGCAGTGACCTTGGCTGACTCTTCCAAGAGCAGCAATAATGTCACAACAGATGAATAAGCAGACATGTAGGTAATATTTGGTAAATCTTCTTAGAATAGCCCATTACACTAACTGTACTCATTTGCTCAGTTGCTTTAATATTCAGAATAATTAACAGACAAATCTTAGAAATCTCAGGATCTTAACCAACAAAAGTTGATTTCCTATTGCATCTGATTCTGAAAGAGAGTGTACATCTATCTTGTCATTTAATACCTGTGGCTCTGTCAGAATGAGGACGCCCCAACCTAACTGAAGTGAGGCCTTAAAACTCAGGTGAACGTGAACATTTGGTGGTCTCTTACAGTGACTTGCCATATGTTCATCAATATTTACTGAGCAACTACTATAAAATAAGTTAGATGCTTTTGGGTAGGAAAAATGGTACACTTTAGAATCAGACACATCTGGTCATGATTCCCTACCATTTACTAAGGATCAATAATTAGCAAAGCCTTTTTATGTTTTTTTGAGTCTTACTTTTCAAATCTTAAAATGAGAGTAATTATATGTATGTCCACGTAATTATTATAAATACTAACGGGGTAATTACATAAGGTTCTTTGTGCAATAACAACACGAACAAATTCTGTTTATCTTCCACCATATTCTTGAGGGACATTTTGTCAAGATTATGTAAAATACAAAGATTTCTAAGCAATTGACCTTATCTTCAAAGACCATGCAACTTTGACGATATCAGTAAATCAAGTACACACATGTTTAAAAGGCATTTTGAAGGAGTGTAAGGTTTATATAAATGAGAGCTTCTATAATAATTTAAAGGAAGAACTGTCATTCCCAGTTATAGAGGACACTGAGAGAGAGTGAATTTGAACTCAGTTTTGAAGAATGATGAGAATTTCAAAGTGAGATAGGAAGATTTAGGAATTCTATGTTATATAGGAAGATAGATGATTGATAGATAAATAGGTAGATGATATAGATAGATAGATAGAGAAAAACAAACTCATTATGGGGATTGGGTCATGTGATCATAGAGGTGGAGAAGTACCCTGACTACCTGCAAACTGGAGAGCTAGGAAAGCCAGTGGTTGGCACAGGGGAGCCAATGATGTAATTCTCAGTCCTGGGGGTGAGGGCTATACATCTCAGGATTCACAGGCCAGAAAATTTGGAGCTCTGATATCCAAAAGCAGGAGAAGATGGATGTCCTGGATCCAGAGGAGAGAGAGTAGTTTGCTTCTCCTCCACCCTTTGGTTGTATTTGAGTCTGCAACAGATTGGATGGTGCCCATCCACATTGGTGAGGCTGGATCTTTCCTACTCAGTCTACCGATGTGAATGCCAACCTCTTCATAAATGCCCTCAGAGACATATCCAAGATCAATGTTTTGCCAGTGACCTGGGTATCCTTGAGCTCAGTCAGGCTGACACCTAATGTTAACTAGCACATAGATGGACAGAACTATTTGAGTGAAGGGAAAAGTAAAAAATAAAAAGCTGTTGGTGGACCAAAAATGGAGCAGATTTGACTATAAGAGAAGCTTAAAATAGGGAACTGGTTAAAAGCCTGACATAGCAGGTAAGGTGTAGGTTTAAAAGGAGCTTGAATGTTAGCTGAGGAGGTTGAACTTGATCTTGTAGGATCAGGGAATTACTACAGATAGCGTAAGGCATGAAGTGAAGTGGCATCCAAGTAATGCATATAGGAAGAGACATGATGTGATCAGTAAATAATAATGGAAGGTTCTTCAATCCTGTCTATAGCAAGGAGAATCAAGAGAAAAAATGACCTTGGAGAATGCTTAATCAAACCTTGATAATTCATAGAGAAGAGAATTTGGACCAGAGATATTAAGTGACTAGCCTGAGGTTACTTAACGGAGCAGAAATGGGTATAAGATGTTCTGGTGTTACCATTTTGACACTGTAACTTTAGTGAATTCTTTTTAATGCCTTTTTAACATTCTGCAAGCCCAGAGCAGCCTAGAATCTAAGGCTTCCTTCTATCTTTCCTTGGAATACCCTTGACATAATGATGACTTAGATTTCTAGAATTCCCAGACATTATTGTATTTTCACTCAACTTGGTATTTGGTTTTGACCACCCAGTATAGACCAGACACTGTATTCACTACTGGGGGTTCTGCAAGGATGACTTAGCGAGGCTCCTGACTCTAGACCAAGAATTTGGAAATTCAGAGAAGGAAGAGAATATTTTGACTGAGGTTTTTCAGGAAGAGATCTAAGGGGAAAAAATGTCCTTGAGATCATATTCACAATGGAAATAATCCCTAAAGCTGAATTTTATGCAAACTGTGAAAACTAGCCATGGGGAGAAATCCAAGGCACCCTTCAAGCAGCTTTGGTAAGAGCTTGTCCACTTGCCCTGTCTTACAGACAGAGATGCCCTTGTCTCTTCGTGGGCATATGTGTGGGGGATTGCAAGTGTCCCTGAAGAATGTCTGTGCACACAGAGGCACACATACAGCTTTTTTTCTAGATAGATCTCCTTCACTTATGATGAGATTAAATCTCAATACACTCATCTTAAATTGAAAATATCTTAAACTGAAAATGTACTGAATACACCTAAACCTAGCAACCGTCATAGCTTAGCCTACCTTAAACGTGCTCACAACCCTTATGTTAGTCTGAATTTGGGCAAAATCATCAAATGCAAAGCCTATTCTTTAATAGAGTGTTGACTATTTCACATCTACACAGAGATGAGCATGCTGTAGACATCATGGGAGGCAAAAACACAAAACACAGTATCTAAAAGCACTGGCAACATAGTCCACTGTGGACTGCTTGTTTCCCCTCATGAATGTGGGGTTGATTGGAGCTGCAGCTGCTGCAGCTACCCAGCATTGCCAAAGAGGATGGGACCCCATATCACCAGCCTGGGGGAAAAAATCCCCAAAGTGTGGTTTCTACTGAATTTGTATTGCTTTTGCATCGACCTAATGTCAAACCTTCTGTTCTAGTCAGCTTTTCATCTCTGTGACCAAAAGACCTGCAAAGCGCAATGTAGAAAAGGAAAAGTTTATTTTGGCTCCTATTTTCAGAAGTCTCAGTCCATAGACAGCTGACTTCATTCCTCTGGGTCTGAAGTGAGGCAGAACATCATGGGGGAAGGGCATGGTGAAGGAAAGCAGCTCCGGACATGGCACCAGGAAGCAGGGGGGCTGGGGGAGGGGAGAGCGAGCGTGTGCGCAAGCACTTCATTCTCCAAGGACAAAACATAACCCTCAAAGGCACGCTCCCAGGGACCTACTTCTTTCGGCCACCTACTTGCCTACAGTTACCACTCAGCTAATCCATATCAGTGGATTAATCCACTGACTAGGTTACACCTTTCATAATCTCAACTTTTCACCCATGAAAATTCTGGCATTGTCTCACACATGAGTTTTGGGGGGACACTTCATATCTAAACCATAGCCCCTTTATAACTTGGGATGTGTACTTACAAATTCATTGCAGTAGAAAAATTAATTTTTTCCTCACGGTCACTCGATTTTCCCTTTTTGGTTTTACTTTCTACTCAGTGAATATTAATATAGGATTCTAATATGAATTTTTCCTTTTATGTTGAAAATGTACCCATGATGACTCTAATTATCCTCCTTCTGTGATCAGAGAACCATCCAGAGAAGCTCCAGAGGTGGAGAGGTGGGAGTCGTCCACTCCAGGGTACAGGCAACAAGGATCTGCATTGTCTGTACAGTTTTCAAATAATAAACTGAAAGGTGTTTCCCTTTTATTATGCCCATACTACTCCCCCAGATATTAAGCCTCTGCAATTGCCTGTGCCAGGGCAAATTGCTCCCACTCCCTGCTGGTCCCCATTGGTTAGAGCTAGCTACCACATTTCAGAGCTCTTTGAGACACATAGGTTCAAAGAACTCCATCACTCCATCTCTCAGCCCCATCCTTTCCTCCTGGCTGAAAAGGGAGAACTTAGAGAGGGAGGAGGGCTTTCAGGGAAATGCAGTGTTAAGAGGGAGTGTTACTTCTCCCAACACCACCTACTTGGGAGGGAGGAGAGGCTTCCCTAAGCCAAGGCACACCTCCAAACTCTCCCCATCCCCCGTCCTCCATCCAAAGCTTTCTGCAGAGCCAGCCAACCTCCTCATCTCTGCTGGTGTCTAGAACAGGAGAGAAATCAGCTTTAACTGGAGAGAAATAGCAAGCCCTGGCATTTCCAGGCAAAGTAGGAGCTTCCCTTCCCCTGCAAACTTACCAGTAGCCAAGCGGCATGATGCCTGCCGCCCACGTGGTGTCCACAGAGAGATTGGACAGGGGTCTTGCTCTTGCCAGGACTGTTACTGTTTGGTGGGGGAGAGGTAGGGTGGGACAGTGGGGGAGAAGAAAGAGGAGGCAAATTGCTTGTTTGGGAATTTGGGAAGACATAGACCAGTGCTCCCAGGGTGGGAAGACACAGCCTGGTGTTCAAAAGGAAGCCCTTCATTTGTGCAGCACACTGGAGCCACCACCTCTCCAGACGAAACACACAAGGACTCACAAAAAGCCACCGTTGTATTGAGGTAGATCCAGCACACACTTGCTTTCCTTTTTGCCTAAACTGAGGTGGTAGGGATGGGGGAGCTTAAATCACATAAGAGATTCAAAGCTTAAGTAGAAAAACTGAGAATGAGAAGAGGAGGCCCTGTTTCTCCCTACCTCAGTGCACCTGTCTTAGTCAGCTTTCCCTCACTGTCACAAATACCCCAGAAAATCAACTTATAAACAGGAAAGCTTTATTTTGGATCACAGTTTTGGAGGCTTCAGTTCATAGTCTATTAACCCTCTTGATTTGGGTCTGTGGCGAGGCAACACATCATGGTGGAGCTTATGGTGGGGCATAGCTGCCTACCTTATGGGATGCAAAAAGGAGAAGAGGAGGAGGGTCTGGGTCCCACAGTCCCCCTCAAGAACACATCCCCATTGCCTGGAAGACCCCCCAGTAGGCCCCACCTCTTAATAAAGACTCCATTTTTCTCCCAGTCATGCCAAGCTGGAGGCCAAGTCTTTAACACATGGGCTTTTGGGGAGCGCTCAAAATCCAAACTATAGCAGCCCCCCTGGGCAAGCCTGTGATTTCAGCTTGTCCAGGTAGGTGGCCCCTCCTGGCATTCTGAGTTTCAGTGAGCAGCCAAGGGTATATCCAGGGAAGGGGCAATGGCAGGTCCCTGCACAGGACCTTCGTCATGGCAACTGCTCCCCAGAACATTAGGGTTCCCTTGGCCTCTGCCCATTTTCCAGGTCTGTTCTCCTTCCCTGGGCATACGAGGGTGGCAAAAATAGGTCTCCAGAGCTGATGGCCATGAGTGACATAACCAACTGGTGTACCTTACCATAGATATACACAGCTATACAATTGTTCTGGATGTAAAAATTTCGGAGCCCAGGAGTAAGGGTATACTAGCTACTTTTTCTTTGTAGGGTGCCAACACTCCCAGCCAAATTCACCCATGTTCTTATTTCTGCCATCTGGAAACCCCTGTTCTTTCTTCATGCGTGAACTGCACTCTCCTGGTTTTCCTTCTTGCTCTGTGGTAGCATTCCTGTCTCCTTTGACGGCTACTTCTCTGCCTGACTTTAAAATGATAGCACTCTTTAGCCTCAGCTCTGTGCTCTCTTCTCATTCTCTCCTCTCTCCCTGGGGAATTTCCTCTATCTTTTATATTTTAAAAAACAATCTGTGACTGACAGCACTGGTTCCAAAAATCTCACTGTGCAAATACAAATCTATATTTATATTTTGAAATTCAAATTAGAGCTGGTTAGTTGAGATCCTTACCTTCCACATTAGCAAATATTTAAATATTTTCCCTTTGAGAATACACCCTTCTCTTGATAGTGGAAGAAACCCTGGGAATACAAACCATTCAAAATAGAGGGACAGGCGAGTAAGATTCTCCTTGAAAAAAACTGTAATTCTGTCATTCTCATTCGTACCTGTGCCTCTTGCCACCATAACCGTTTACCATACATCCTACCCTGGTGGGCAGCTGCCACCATTAATCCACAGCTGGACTAGATGTCCTGGGAGTGTCCTCCCTCAGTGTCAGCTGTGGCCAGGGTTGCTTCCTGTTTGTGTCAGATCTCAGGTTTTGGTTTCTCAAAGCTAGTCACCAGAGTACTATGCCAGAGCAACTGTACTTATCCTGCAAAGATCTGGAGTAGCTGGTCTCTTTTCTTCCTTGGAGCCCACCCACTCAGGTCAGTCAGTTTTCTTTCCAGATTCTCACTCAGCACCAGGTGTCATTAACCTCATTTCCTCTTCAATGAGCTCTAATATCCTCTCCGAATCCAAATGCAGCAACAAAAATGTCCCAATCTGTTCTGGTCTGTTTTGCGTTGCTATAACAGAATACCTAAGACTGGGTCATTTATAAATAATAGAAGTTTATTTTACTCATGGTTCTGGAGGCTGGGAAATCCAAGAGCATGGGACTGGCATCTTGCTAGGGCCATTGTGCTGTATCATCCTTTGGTGGAAGGAGGAAGAGCAAGAGAGGGCAAGAATGAATGAGCAAGCGAGGGCTAAACTCACTCTTACAACAAATTCACTTTTGAGATGAAATAATCTACTGCAATCATGACACTAATTCATTCATATACCCTCATGACCTAGTCACCTCTTACTGAGTTCCCATACCTTAACATGGTTGCATTGGGGATTGTTTCCAGTACATGGACTTTGGAGGCCACTTTAAAACCATCATTGACCTCCTTTCTCTGACCCCACACCTTTCCTGATGGGATGCGGGAAGCCGCCATCCACGATTCCAAGAAAGAGAATGTTCTAGAGACTTCCTCTCTGAAGGCAGATGAAGGTGATTTTTTTAGACTATTAACTACTCACTAGAACAGTAACTGTCAGAAAAATTGTTTTTACCCTGACCCACAGTAAAATAACATATTTTATAAAAAGAGAGATTCAGGAACGGTTCCAGATTAAACGGGACTGAAGAAATGTGACAGATGAGGGAAACACACAATCTTGGCTCCTCTTTAGTTATGAAAGACATTATTGGGATAATTATTAGACGTCCCAATATGGTCAGTAGATTTGATAATGGTTTTTTTTAAATGTTTGTGTCCTGGTTTTGATGACTATATATTGTAGTTATTGAAGATAATTTCTGCTTTAAGACATAAATACTGACAGGGGTAAAGGGGCTTTAGGTCTGCAATTTATAAATGGTTCAGAAAAATATGTGTGCATGTGTGAATAGATAGAAAGAAAAAGGAAGAGAGAGGGAGGGAGAAAGAACAAGAGGGAACAAATACAGTAAACTTTAAACTTTGGAGGAATCTGGGTTAAGGATAAAGGGTATTGAGATTCTTTGACTTGTTTTTTTTAATTTTCTTTGAAGGCATGTCAAAATTCCTGTAGTAAAAATAGTTTTATATCACAATCCAGAGAATGTAGCCCACATATTTATTTATTCAGTTGATACTTTGTGAGTCCTACTATATACCCTTCTGGGCAATGGATATGCATCAATGACCGACATAGAATAAAATATCTGCTTCAGAAGCTTCCCTGAGTGTCTATTCATCCATGCACGTGTGTGTGTGTGTGTGTGTGTGTGTGTGTTTGCATAGCCATAAAAACGGATATGGGGATTTTATTCAGATTTTGACTTTGCTATGAGTGATGCATCATGACTTTTAAATTGTATCACTTTTTAAAATTAAGCCAAGGAGGTAAAAAATCCTAAGGTTTTTCTCTAGAGCATTTCACAACTCCCTTTTGTGACCCCAACCCAAGCTTATAATCTTCACCGTTTCTTCATATCCATCTGCAAACCTACCATGATCGCAGGCATTCAGTTTGTCTCCGACCCAAATTAAACTTGCTCTCCTAGGTTCCCCAAGACCAGAGTGCTCCCCATTTCAGGAAATAGCAACTCACTCTCACCCTACCAGTTGCTCAACTTAGAATTATTGGAGTCATCTTTATACTTCCCTTTTCTTCACTTCCTACAATGATCAGTAACCAGGTCCTGTTGATTTTCTATCCTAAATATATCTCAAGTTTGTCTTTTCCTTTAAAAAATCTATTCATCAACAACTTTAACCTAAATTATTATAATAGCTTCCTACTTGGCCTCCCTGTACTCAAAGTTTCTCACTTTAATCAATTATTCCTATGACAGCCAAAGAGATCTTTCAGAGCCTAAGGCAATAGTGTTATTACCTTTATGATATTCCCAGTACTTGTAGGAGAGACTAACACATCCTTAAGAGTATATTGATTAAGATTATCCTTCACTGTGAAGTATAGAAAACCTAAACAACTGCAGATTAGCAGGATAGAAATTCCTTCTCTATCACATAGAGTAAATAGAAGATAGCAGGCCAATGCTGATTTGGAATACCATAGTATTCAAGACCTGGAGTCCTTCTGTCTTTTTCTGGCATTTGTAGCATGTTGAGATATCTGGCTGATTTTCAGTCTTTTATCTTCTTTCCATCTAACTTGGAAAAGAAAGTGAATGGAAAAGAATATTCTGTTCATTACGAGACCAATCAGCTTACCTCAGGTTGTCTACAACTTTAATCCACAGACACAGGGATGTGGGATATGAAGTTTTTAACCCAGGTGAACAATATCCAGCTAAATGTGAATATTAATAATTGACTACTAGTAATTAAGACTTTTAAAATGGGTGTTGGGGAGCCACTACTGGACTTTGCCATGGTGGCCTTTAAGGTCCTGGAAGAGTTGGCCCTGCCTTGCTCCTTTGCTCATAAACTCCAGACACATTGGCCTTCTCCCTCTAAAGATCAAACATTCTTCCATCCTTGGATCTTGGCCATGTTGCCATCTTCCTGAAATAGCCTCCTGACTATTTCCCTGGAAAGAACTTCTTGGATCCATGAGACAATGTGATCACTGATATCTCAACTCCTTAAAGATCTTACTCACAGCATTAATTCAGTGATACATTTATTTTATGTAAGCATTTGGTTATATTGTTATACTGTTCTTGAAATAATTCAGCATGACTAGAAAAGCATGTGCATATAAATGGACTTAAGTCTAATTTGTATCAATCAGAGTCGCACAATAATCTTAAAATGTAAGTGTATTAGGCAATTTTCTGTTGCTATAACAAATAGCATGAACTATTGCTATTTCTGTTGCTATAACAAATAGCATGGCCAGGGCATGAACAGAGGAGAAAGAGGAAGAGACTGGGCTTCCACAATGCCCTTAAAGGTTACACCCTCAGTGACCTAACTTTCTCTCACTAGGTCCCACCTCCTAATGGTGCCAAAGTCACTTTCAGAAAGAATTCCATATCTAAACTATACCATAAGCAAATTTGAACTAATACACATATATAAGACATAAGGCAGCTTTATTACATAAAGAGTGATAGAAGTGATGCAGGTTGGCATAGTCAAGATAGGGAATTGGCTGGGAATAATTCAGCAGACCCACTGACCTTGGATAAATAAGGTGAAAATAACTGGTAGTCCACGTGTTTATTCCATTGGTATTCACAGTTCCAGAGCCCAGCTGGTGTAAGGCAGAAAGCGTGCCTTCATCTGTTGAGTGAATGAATGCCTCAATTGACTTGGCATTCACTCTGTGGTCAGTTCTGTTTAGTATAAAACTAAAGCCCCATTCAAAAAATAAAAATCAATACTTATATTTTTCTGTATGTTTGAATTACTTCACTTTCTAATAGAGTGAGATGAGCATTTGCATTTTGTCACAGATTATTATTAACACTTTGTTAAGATACAATGCACATAAAATCTATCTCATTAATGTACATAATTCAGTAGAGTTTTGTGTATTTGTGGAATTGTGCACACAAATGACTATCCAATTTAGAACAATTTATTCATATGAAAATGAAACTCCTGTTAGCAGTCACTCCTCATTCCCCTACTGATTTGTTTCTATAGATTTCTCTCATTTTTTTGTACATTTCATGTAAACAACTGGTTTCCTTCACTTAGCATAATGTTTTCAAAGATTATTTTTATTGTAGCATTATCAGTACTTCTTTAACTTTTATTATAAATAACATTCCATTATTTGGATATACCACAATTTTAGAATCTCATCATCAGGTGGTAGGCATTTGGGGTGCTTTCACCCTTTGATTATTGTGACTAACACTGTAAGAACACTTGCTCAGAAGTTTATGTGTGGACATGTTTTCATTTCTCTGAATCATCATAGTAGTTTCCTATTGCTGCTCTAAAAAATCAGCACAAACTTAGTGGCTGATAGTCATGCAGAACTTACCACCTTACGATTCTGAAGGTCTGAGAATCACTTTCACTGGGCTAAAATCAAGGTGTTGCTATGAGTAAAGGACTTGGCTATGATGCTTCTGGAGGCTCTGGAGCAGTGACACCAGCCTCTGGAGGCAAACACATTCCATGGCTCTCGCCAGCCTGACTTTCTTCCCACCTGTTTCCTTCATCTTCTCTTCTCTCTGGTCTGTTGACACATCTATAATTCATTCAATTTCTCTCTCTCTTTTTCTCCTTCCATTGTTCAGTGGCCTTTGCTGACTCCAATCCCCCTGCCTCCCTTTTACAAGGACACTTGTGATCACCTTGGACTCAAATAGATAATGCAGGCTCATTTCCCCATCTCAAATCCTTAACTTCATCACAGGGGCCAAAAGTTCCTTTTGCCAGGAAATGTAACATGCTCACAGGTTTCAGTGGCTGGGGGGTGGGTATCCTTCAGGGACCATCAGTGTTTCCTACAGATACCCAGAAGCCAAATTGCTGGTTGTGGTAAGTCTATGTTTAATGTTTTAAAGAACTGCAAAACTGTTTCCAAAACATGGTTTGACATCCCCACAAGCAAAGTAGAGGATTCTAATTTCTTCACATTCTTGTCTTTTTGATTACAGGTGTTCTAGTACATGGGAAGTGGTATCCATCTGTGGCTTTAATTTGCATTTTATTTATAGTTGGGTATGTTGAGGATCTTTTAATGTGTTTCTTAGAAATCCTTTTTTTTATTGTAAAAATGCTTAGTAATCAAATCTTTGGCCCATTCTTAATTAGACTATTCATGTTTTTACTGATGAGTTCTAAGACATCTTCACATTTTCTGAATAAAGACCCTCATCAGATGTATGATGTATGATTTGTGAGTATTTGCTCCCATTTTGTGTGTGGTTTTTTTTCCCTTTCATGATATATCATTTTCAGCAAATGTTTTTAATTTTAGCAAGGTCCAATTTATCTAATTTTCATTGTTGATTTTATCTTTTGGTTCGTAAGTAAGAAACCATTTCCTAAATTGAAGTCATAAAGATTGACTCTTACATTGTCTTCCAAGAGTTTTATTGTTTTAACTCCTAGATTTAGGTCTATAATCCATTTTGAGTGAGTGAGTGTGTGTGTGTGTGTGGTATAATAAAAGGATACAACTTAGTTCTTTGGCCTATGGGCATCTGGGACAAATGGTGTCCCAGCACCATTAGTTGGAAAGATTATTCTTTCCCCATTAAATTGTCTTGGCATTCTTGTCAAAAATCAATTGACCATAAAGGTAAAGGTTTATTTTTCCTACTCTCAATCTTATCCCATTCATTTATATGTGTATCCTTCTGCCAGTATCACTCCATCTTGATTATTGTAACATTGTAATAAGTTGAGAAATTGGGGAATATGAGTCCTCCAACTTTTTTGAATTATTTTGGCTCTTCTGCATCCCTCACATTTTCATAGATTTTAGGAACCAGCTTATCAATGTCTGCCAAAAAGCTATCTGGGATTTTGATGGAGATTGTGATTAATTTGTAGATTAACTTAGGGAATGTTAATATTTTAATGATAGTAAGTCCTCTGATCCATGAAGCAGGGATGCCTTTCCATTTATTTAGATCCTCATTAATTTCTTCAGCAATGTTTTGTAGTTTTCAGTGTATATGTCTTTCATTTTGTTAAATTTATTCTTATGTATTTATTTCTTTGGTGCTATTATAAATGGAGCTATTTCCCTAATTTCATTTTTGGATTGTTCCCCACTAGTATATATAAATAAAACTGCTTTTTAAATATTGATCTTATGTTCCACCACCTTTGAGCATATTTATTAGTTCTAATCATTTTTAGCAGATTCTTTATGATTTTTTGTCTGCAATGTTACATTACCTACAAGCAGAAATTTTATTTTTATTTCTGGATGCTTTTTCTTTCTTTGTTTTGACTATCGCTCTGGTCAAAACCCCCAGTACAATATTGAAAAGATGTGGCAAGAGTGGAAATTGTTTTTCCCGATCTTAGGGGGAAACTTTCTGTCTTTCACTATTATGATGTTAGCTGTGGGTTTCTCATAGAAACACTTTATCGGGTTAAGAAACTTTTTTTATCCCTAGATTCTTGAGTGTATTTATCATGAAGGAGTGCAAGATTTTGTCAAAGACTTTTTCTGCATCTTTTAAGATGATCATGCAGCTTGTTTTTTGTTCTAATTAATATAGCTTTTTACACTGATTTTGAGATTTTTAAATGAACTTTAATTTTTTAGCTATGGTTTCCTTTGGTTCTTGGAACATATGTATAGTAGCTGATTAAAATATTTTCTCTTCTGTAGATTTTTCCTTTGTATATTTTTTGTGTAGCTTACTATTTTGGTAGAAAATTGAGTATTTTAGATAATATAATGAGGAAACTCAGATATTAGATTCTGCCTCCCTTTCCAGGCTTGTTGTTTAGTGATATTACTTAATTAATTCTGTGAAGTCCCTACTCTGTGTAGGGTGAATTCACTGAACCTTCTCTTAGTTACCAGTTGGTAAGAAACAACTGGTATGATATTTCCTTACCTTATTTAATGCCCAAGTAGTTTATAGCCCAGTCTTAGCCTCCACTTCCTTATTGTAAAGAGTCATGAGGTCAGTCAGAGATGGGAGACTTTAGTGGAATGGAGATGGAACCTAGTGGTGTTCTATGCAGAGCTACATCCCCAGTCTTTTTATTTTTTACTTTGAGACAGGGTGTCACTAAGCTGCCGAGGCTGGCCTTGAACCTGAGATCCTCCTACCTCTGCTTCCCGAGTTGGCTGAGACTACAGGCATGCACCACTGTGCCTGGTTCTAAAAAATTTTTGAAGGTTTTTTTTTTCCCCCAACAAATGCTGTGGAGGTGGAGTTTTTCTGGCAGAGTAGGTTTCAAGCCAGGTCCAACTGTGACATTGATCTGAAGATGTGAATTTTTGAGGAGTTACAAATCAAGTTGGCCTCTTCTAGTGGCTACAAGGCTGTGGATTGTCAGTTTCCATGGCTGCAAGGTTATGGACAAACTAAAAGGTTTCAAAGGCCCTGTGATTACTGAGCTTTAGCAGTTTTGTTAAAATAAACTCTTCTTCAATCACCACATGCCTTTTGTTAACTTTCAGAGCTCTGAAACAATGTTAATTTTGATAATTTTGTCATTGTTTTCATTGATTTTTACAGAGGAACAGATTTATATCAGTTCTCACTATGCCATTTCAGAACTCCTGCATATTCACACAATTTTGACTAATTTTTAATATTTGCATCTCTTCACTGATTAGAAATAAAAATTATGGGACTAAAGATGTAGCTCAGTGGTAGAGCACTTGCCTAGCATGCATGAGACCCTGTTTGAACCTCAGCACCAAAAAAAAAAAAAAAAAAGAAGAAAGAAAGGAAGAAAAAGGGAAGAAAAATAAATAGAAATTAATAGTAATTATAAACCTAAATAAACAAAATTGTTTTAGACTTGGATGGAATTAAAATAAATCATAAGTCCAAGTGATATAAATTAAGCCTTAAGAAGATTGAGAGTAGATTATGAAGCATTTCAGGTGTTAAAATTATTTTCTTGTAATATAAGAATGTGATTGGCTCTTTATATCTTTGGGCTCCACATCTGAGACTTTGATCAATCATGGAGCTAACATATCTGGAAAAAGCACCATATCTGTACTGGTCCTTTTAAATTTTGTTTATTTAGGTTTATAATTACTATTAATTTCTATTTATTTTTTGTCCCTTTTTCTTTCTTTCTTTTTTTCTTTTTCTTTTTTTTTTTTTTTTGGTGCTGGGGTTCTAACTTATGACATGTACAGACTTTTATTTTCCTATCATTATTTCCTGAACAATACAGTTAACACCTATTTATGTAGTGTTGACATTGTTTTAGACATTGTAAGTAATTTCATCTGGCAGGTAGCTTAACATGTATGGGGAGATGTATATAGATTATGTGTAAATACTACACTTCTTATGTACTTACTTGAGCATCCACCCCAGATACCAAGGGATGACTGTTTTTACAATCCAGAGCTCAGATAAGAGCTCAGCAAACAAAGAATACTGTTAAGACAATAGACAAAAGGAAAAGTTCTTAGTTCTATCTATACCAGTCATGATTATGACCCAAGCCAGAGGGCCTTTGTTTTCACATCTTAGATGTTTTCAATGTTTATTGATTGATTGATTGATCCTCACTGTGGTTTGGATCTGGATTGTTCTTCAAAGGCTCATGTGCCAAGGGTTTAGTCTCCAGTGCAGTAGTACTCAACGGTGGGGCTTTTGGAAAGTGATTGGCTCACGAAAGCTTTGACTTCATTAGTGGATTAATCCATTAATAGATGAATGAACTATTGGGAGGTGGTGAAGCCTGCTGGAGAGGATCCTCAGGGAGCATGCCCTTGGGGATTAAACCTTATTCCTGGACCCATCCTCTCTGTTTCCCAGCTGCCATGATTCCAGCAGCTTTCCTCTGACAGTCTCTTATGCCATCATGTCCTGCCTCACTTCAGGCCTAAAGTAATGAAGTCAGATGATGATGGACTGAAATCTCTGAAACCATGATCCAAAATAAGTCCCTCCCATTCTGTAGGCTCTCTCTTCACATTACTGTTTCCTTTGCTAAACTATGGAACCAACCTACATGCCCTTCAACAGATGAATGGATAAAGAAAATGTGGTACATATACACAATGGAGTATTACTCAGCCTTAAAGAAGAAAGAAATTATGACATTTGCGGTAAATGGATGGAACTGGAGAATATCATGCTAAGCAAAATAAGCCAATCCTAAAAACCAAAGTCTGAATGTTTTCTCTGATAAATGGATGCTGATTCATAAAAGGGAGATAGGATAGGAAAGAATGGAGAAACTTTGGATTGGGCAGAGGGGAGTGAGGAAAGGCAGGATGGGAAGGATGGTGGAATGAGATAGACATTATTACCCTATATATATATATGATTGCATGACTTGTGTGAGTCTGCATTGTGTACAACCAGAGAAAGAAGTTGTGCTTCATTTGTGTACAGTGTGTCAACATGCATTCTGCTGTCATGTGTAACTAATTAGAACAAATACAAAAAATCTAAAAAAAATCTTTGCTCTTTAAGTTGTTTTCCTCTGGCATTATGTCACAGGAATGAAGAGCTGACTAACAATACTAATGCCATCTTTGAAAAATAAACTTCATGTTGAATCATCGTGAACAAAGACGCACCTAGTGATCTGACATTTTCTCACGTATACCTTTTCATGCACAAACTGTTTAAAAAGCCTTGGGAATGAACCCATATCCAGGAGTAAAGAAGAAAAGTGCTGTTGCCATTCTTGGAATATTCTAATATACATTACATAGTGGGAGTTGTGTGGTAGTCCATGCTGACCACATGCACCCCTTTCTTGAAGTGAGTCAAGTGGAATCAAAGGTGACTGATTTCTCTCAGACAAGGAAGAGTTGGCTGATGAATCAGCTGTAGCAACATGTCTTTCCTGCAGAGAGAGCTGAGTCAGAGAAAACTTGAGGCAAGTATTCTGACAGATTCTGAAGAACAATTTGCAAGTTGTTCTTTCCAATCTGGCACAACCCCAAATCTCTGAACAGAATTTAAGGCTTGTGGGGTTTTTCTTTTTCAGTTGTGTTGAGTGTTTTTCTTTCTTTCAAAAAAATTGACTCAAAAAGTTTCCACCAAATTCCAATCAATATGCCTGAGATGGGCCAAGTTATCTTGGCATAGGGACACACTGAGAATATGTTCTTCAGGAGTGTACCAGGAGGTAGAGCTCTCCCAGGGAGGGTAGAGGAAACACAGAAGTTCAGAGACCTGGTGGCAGCATAGATAGATGGCTGTCCATGTCAGACTGGATGCTCTGGGGTGCTCTCTGTGAATATTGGCAGCTGTCTTGGCTCATTTCCTTGCTTCATCGCTGTATGACCCTAATATGCAATTTATCATTAATACCATTTTCCTCCAGCCCCCCAAAATGGGAGATATTGTAGCAATGGATAGTATACCCTTTCTGCAAGAATGTGCTCATGGATAGCTGGATATACAGTTGATAAATTTGAACTAATAATTTCACAGATATATTATTTTTGAGATTTGTTATTTTCCCTGATTGCTCTGCAGTTGGCAATGGTACCGACTTATTAGTGTTCAAGTTTCTCTGTTGTCAGCCTGTCTGGCAAGGAGTTAAGTCCTTTTAGTGAAGAACATAAGGGAAAACTCTCCTTTTGAAACATGCATGTCTCATGTCAAATATGGAAATACTCATGGGTTAGCAGGAGCTCAGAATGAGAAGAACCATGAGTTCCGAAATGTATTGTTTCATTATGGCCAATACTTGGTGTGTTTTTGTTTTTAGTGTGCTTGATATTAATCTTTTGATTAGTGACAAGTTGTCAACTATAACCCCTATGACTATGCATTGAGAAGGAAAAGAAAAATTGAGATCCTCATAGTAGCCATCAAAAATACAACAGTGAATGCATATGTGTACATGTGCATGCTTAGCGGGAACTGGTGGTAAATTGAGCTCATCAAAGTTAAGAGCTTCTGTTTTTCATAGATCTTTGACCACAAATGGGGAGAAAATATTCATAGTATACATGAATTAGTCAGCTTTCCATCATGTGACAAAATACCTGAGGCAATCAACTTATAAAGTGGAAAGGTTTCTTTTGGCCCAAGATTTCAGAGGTTTCAGTCCATGGTTGGTTGGTTGATTCCATGGCTTTTGAGCCCAAGGTGAAGCAGTTCATCGTGCTGGTGAGGTTGTGATGAAGCCCATCTGCTCACCTCATAGTAGCTGGGAAGCAGAGTATCCCTACCAAGGATACTCTAGGCCCCAATGACCTAACTTCCTTCCACTAGGCCCCATCTCTAAAGGTACTACCACTTCCTAAAAGGCTGGGAACACATGGGCCCTTGGAGGATGCTTTCAAGCAACACAGATCTGACAAAAAGCCCAAATCTAGATTACATATGTATATTTTTATATATGTATACATATGTAATCTGCCCCAGAGACATGATTCTGCCCATCATGGGGAACAGAGGGTATTTAAAGAGGTATACTCCAGGTGTGCCCTGACAGAGGTCATAACCCACATGTTAATCTGGGAGAAAGCCAAGAAATGAGCAAATACTTTAACAGACACTTTGAAAAGATACACTAATGACAAAAAAGCATGTTTTAAAGTGCTCAGAATCATTAGTCATTAGAAATACAAGTTAAAGCGATAGTGTGCTAGCATTCAACAGTCACACAATAACTAACATTAAAAACTAAGAACACTCAATGTTCAGTTGCCAGGGTAGTGTGAACTCACAGTCACTTGGGAAAAGAGAAAGTTTCTTAAACATTTTTTAAAGAAACAAAACCTAGCCTACCACTCAAAGATTACACTTTGAGTTATTTGCCCAAGACAAATGTACACATGTCTAACAAAAGTTTGCATAAGAATGCTCACACAGCTGTAGATCTATTAGCTGGATATTAAAACAGGCCATGATGCTCTTCACTAAGAGACCCAGAAAACACATGGTGGTGCATTTATACAATAAAAAACTACTCACAAATAAAAGGTAAATGAATTGCTAATACACACAACTCTGCTCATGAACCTGAAAACACTATGCTGAGTGCAAAAAGGTAAAAATAAAGAGTAGTTTCTGAATAATTCCTTTTATGAGAAGTTTAAGAGCGGGCAAAACTAAGGTTAAGAAATCAGAAAATTATTTTTTAAAATTCAAGGTTTGAAGGCAAGTGACTTAGGGGGGATGCAAGGGAACTTTCTGGACAAGTAGAAATTTTCTTTGCTCAGATGGTGGTATGGGTTATACAGATGTATGCATGTGTTAGACTAGCTGAACTGCACACTTAATATTTGTACATTTACCTGTATATAAATTGTGCATTATTTAAAATAAATATACATTTTAGATCTATAAAGACAGTAGAAAGAAACAGAATTTAAAAACAAATCAAGGACTGGGGAGGTAGCTCAGTGTAGAGCACTTGCCAAGTATACCTGAGGCCTTGGATTAGATTCTCCGCACTACAAAAACATATGCACATACGTAGCAAACCAAGCTGTAAGAAAGGCTGGGAACTAAGTTGAAAAATTTGAGTTAATAAAAATTGTGTTGTATGCACGGTAAAAATAAGAATCAAGGTAATTTTAAAAGACAGGTGAAAAGCTAGGAAAATAAATTTATCTAATATGAAAAAGAGATAATTACAATATAAATATCCCTTACAAATAATTAGATATAAAAAATTACACACTGGAAAATAGACAACACTGAATTCATAGAAGTATATATACACACATACACACAAATTTATATAGTATTGTATAATGAAATATATAGTATTTTATAATGAAATAAATAGAAATTACATAGTAATTCAACATTTTTACACTGGTGCCTTTCTGAGTTCTTGATGGAGTCTGAATAAATGCAAACTCTCTGAGGAATAATTTGTCAATATACATTAATATTTAGAATGCACATATCCTTGAACCCAGAGAGTGGACTTTTGGATAAAAAAGCAAAGTCCAGCATTTGGACAAAAAAGCATTTATTACAGCATTATTTTTGTTGTCAGACAACTGGACACAATTGAATTGGCATTGCTTAGATAAATTGTGGTTGCACTCATGCAGACATTGCTTACATGCTGCCATAAAAGAAAGAGCATGGAAGCTATCCGTCTCCAATCCACTTTGTTATTTGACAAACACGAGGTCATATCTGTGTTTCTGTATAAATAATAATGGATAAATGCAAATAGTAATATAACATGCACTGAATATGTGCAGGAGAATTAATAACTGATGGAAATTATCCAAAGGGACAGAACAGTAGTATAGCAAGTAGAATGAGAGATGTACTTACCTTTTATAAATGGTAAAGAGATAAACATCTTTTGGTAGTATTTGCATTTTTTAACCATGTGTTTATATCTAGCATAGAGAAAGTGGTCAAAAATTTTGAATAAATAAATTTTGAGTTAGCAGGATTTTTCCTAGATAGACATATATTTAATATATATTTATCAATTTTTTTCCTAGATACACATATATTAAAGTCATCTCATCTTATCAGCAAGTTTCACTTTTGGCAGATTGAATTACCTAGGGTCAACTGCAGTATGAAAATATTAAATGTAAAATTTCTGAATAAATAATTTATGAGTTTTGCATTGCACACCAATCTGAGTAGAGTGATAATATCTTGCAATCCTGCTTCATCCCACTTGGGAGGTGACTCCTCCCTTTGTCCAGTGTATCCATGCTATATACATTACCTGCCTGTGAATCACTTAACAACCATCTGGATAATCAGATATATACAGTTTGGTACTATCTGAAGTTTCAGGTATCCACTGGGGTGTCTTAGAACATATCTCCAGAGGATAAGGAAGGACTAATATAAAAATCACAGTAAAAATGAGTATGAATAATCACACTAATGAATGTTGTCATGGTTACTTATTGCTGCATAATAACTGTTCCAGCACTCAGCATTTAAAAAGTTATGATTGTACTTGACTATTTGCAGGTTAGATATTCGGACCAGGCTTGGCTGAAAAATTCTTTCATGTGCCTCAAGAATACTCATTGATGTTCAACTGATGTCTTGGTAGGGCATGGCTGGCATAACCAGGGCTGGCTCAGCTGGGACGGTCACCTGGAACACCTGCCTGTGACCTCTCCAGCACAGTCAGCTTAGAGTGGCTGAATTCTGACATGGCAATGTTAGGACCACAGAGAGAAATATGCCAGAGAATCCAGGTAGAACCTTGCCAGGCTTCTCAGAACCTGACCCTGACAGTCAACTGTCTTGCCATAGGAAAAATGCCAAGAAACCTTAGGCCATCTTTAACCCATCATGAACATCAATAAAAAATACTATAAGAATTAAGAGGAGGACTAATCCACCACATGAGAGGACTGTGCAAAGCTGGAATTTAGTAAAATGTGTCTTCTAGTTTTAGGATATATTTTTACTTATTTCTCAAGAACTCTTCTGGAATCATGTATACTAATCTGGGACAACATAAGATGAGAACATTGTTATCCAGAAAGGCATACAAGATTCGCTGAGATTGAAAATGGCAGTTGTCCATTGGACTCGTTCAGATATTTTGGAAGTTTGAGGGTTTCTTTGGGACCTCGGGTGCAGAGAGTTCAGCTTAACATTCCTCATTTCATGATCCACTCTTCATTGCTGGCACTTGTGAAGGCCCACCCTTCTTAGTCATCCATTTTATTTTAAACCTGTGCCTATCCCCAGGTACCTCTCTCTCACTTCACAAGCAACCAATGTAAGGTGTATCTTTTTGTTTGTATGTTCAAAATGGGCATTCATATGGCACAAGAGAGCATTTTTGTTGTAAAATATACATGATACCAAGTTTACCATTTAAATCATTTTAAGAGTAGGCAGCCAGGTGCGGTGGGGCACACTTGTAATTCTAGCACTCTGGGAGGCTGAGACAGGAGAATCACAAGTTCAAAGCCAGCCTCAACAATGGCGAGGCGCTAAGCAACTCAGTGAGACCCTGTCTCTACATAAAACACAAAATAGGGCTAGGGATGTGGCTCAGTGGTCAAGTACCCCTGAGTTCAATCCCGGGTACCAAAAAAAAAAAAAAAAAAAGTGTAGGCTTCAGTGGGATTAATATGTTCTTAATGCTGTGATGCCATCACCACTATCTGTTTCCAAAACTTTTAAATTTGTGGTGATGCTTTGATTCAATCTAGTCATTAAGGTCTTGATGCTGTCAAGTGAATTCCTCAAGCAGAAATTCTGCAATCACTAAATAATACTTGTCTTGCCAGGCGTGGTGGCACATGCCTGTAATCCCAGCACTTTGGGAGGCAAAGACAGGAGAATCATGAGTTCAAAGCCAGCCTCAGCAATGGAGAGGTGCTAAGCAATTCAGTGGGACCCTGTCTCTAAGTAAAACAGAAAATAGGGCTGGGGATGTGGGTCAGTGATCGAGTCCCCCTGAGTTCAATCCCTGGTACCAAAAAAAAAAAAAAAAAAACCCAAAAAAACAAAAAAATATTATCTGTTTCTCTTCCCTCCAGACCTTGGAAATTTTTATTGCACATTGTATCTTTGAAGTTGCTTTTTCTAGATATTTCATACATGACATATTTACCCCTTGTGTCTGACTTCTTTCACTTAGCACTAAATTTTAAGGTTCCTCTTTATTGGAGCATGCAACAGAAACACACTCATTTTTATAGCTAAATAATTTTCCATTGTATGTATACACCGCATTTTATCTAATCATTTATCTGTTAATGGATATTTGAGTTGCTTTCGCCCTTTGTCTATTGTGACTAATACTGCAATGAACACTAATTAGCAGGCAAATATCTCTTTGAGAGTCTGTTTTTAATTATTTTGTGTTTTCAACTTCAAGATTGGAACTGCTAGGTCCTATGTTACTTCTGTATTTCTGAAGCATTCTCCAACTATTCCACAGCAGCTATGTCATTTCACATCCCCACCAGCCATGCACTATGGTTCCAATTTCTTCACATTCTCACCAACACTTGTTGTTTTCATTCTGTTAAAAAGCAGTTGTCCTAGTGGATATATCGTGGTTTGATTTGCATTTCCCTAATTACTATAATATGGAACATATTTCAAGCACTTATAGGCCATTTGCGTATCTTCTTTGAAGGACTATCTACACAAATCCTTTGCCCGTTTTTAAATTGGTTGATGCGTCTTTTATTGCTTGTTGAGTTGTATGAGTTCATGTATATTCTAGATCTTAATCCCTTCTTAGACACATGATTAGCAAGTATTTTCTTCTCTTTTTTGGGTTGCCATAGAACTTTCTTAAAGAGTACTTTGGCACCTAGAGGTTTTAATTTTGCTCAAGTCCAATTTATCTATATATTTCTTTTTTTCCTTTTTTTGTTGTTAGCATTCAATATCATATTCAAGATTGGAAAATCCAAGGTTATGATTTTCCCCTAAATTTTTTTTAAAAAGTTTTATATTTTAAGCTCTTAATTAGAGTTTTAATCCCTCTTAAGTTAATTTTGCATATAATGTGAAGTAAACATCCATTTTCATTCTTGGGCATTAATGCCATTTCTTGCCAAAAATCAATTTGCTTATTCTAATTCTGGGTTCTTTATTTCATCCCATTAGTCTATACATTTAATATAAATCTCATGTCTTAGAGAATAAATCTTCAGGATATACAAAGAACTCAAAAAACTTAACATCAAAAACAAAAACACCTCCAAATAACCCAATCAATAAGTGGGCAAAGAACAGAACAGACACTTCACAGAAGAAGAAATATGAATGGTCAACAAATATATTTTAAAAAGTTCAACATCTCTAGCAATTAGATAAATGCAAATTAAAACTGCTGGGAGATTCCATCTAATTCCAGCCATATGGCAATTATCAAGCAAACAAGGAACAATAAATATTATTGAGGATGTGGGGAAAAGATTCACTCATACATTGCTAGTGGGACTACAAATTGTTGCAACCACTCTGGAAAGCAGTATGGAGATTCCTCAGAAAACTTGGAGCGGAACCACCATTTGATCCAGTTTTCCCTCTCCTCAGTATATACCCAAAAGATTTAAAATCAGCAGACTACAATGATGCAGCCACATCAGTGTTTATGACAGCTTAATTCACAATAGCCAAGCTATGGAACCAACTTAGGTGCCCTTCAAAAAATGAATGCATAAAGAAAATATAGTATCTATACACAATGGAATATTACTCAGCCATAAAGAAGAATGAAATTATGGCATTTGTAAGTAAATGGATGGAACTAGAGACTATTATGCTAAGTGAAATAAGCCAATTCCCCCAAACCAAAACCTGAATGTTCTCTCTGATATGTGGATGCTAACACAGAACAAGGGAGGAAGGGGAAGAATAGAAGTTTATTGGATTAAACAAAGGGGAATGAAGGGAAGGGAGCAGGGATGAGAATGTGAAAGGCAGTAGAATGAATTGGGCATTACTCTCCTGTGTTCATATATGAATACATGACCAGTGAAACTCTACACATGCACAATCACAATAATTAGAACAAGTTATACTCCATGTATGTATAATATGTCAAAATACACTCTACTGTCATATATATCTAAAAAGAACAAATAAAAATAATTTAAGCATAAATATAATCTAATACCTTTGTATCAGTACCATGTTGTTTTTATTACTATAGTTTTGGGTTAAATTGTGAGATTAGGAAGAATGAATTCTCCAATTTCATACTTCATTTTCAAGATTGTTTGATATATTTGGGTTTGTTTTGAAGCTCCTTATGAATTTTAGGAAGAATTTTTCTAGTTCTAAAAAAAATAACATTGTGATTTTGATAGAGGTTACACTGAGTCTGTGGATAGCTTTAATTGGTATTGTCATATTAAGTCTTCAAGTTCATGAGTATCTACTTATTTATGTACTTTCCACAACACTTTGCAATTTTCAATGTACCTGTTTTTTCCCCCAATTTGGTTATATCTATTCCTAAATATTCTTATTATTTTTTAAGCTAATGGAAATTTCCCTTAATCTCCTTTTCAGCATCTTCATTGCTAGTGTATAGAAATACAGGATTTTTTTATGTTGATTTAATATCCTGAAAATTTATTGAATATGTTCATCAGTGCTAGCTATTTTTATTTTTTTGTAGATTGATTTTTTTTATTTCTATGTGTTTTTCCTCTAGTTTTCATCTTTTTGAAGTTTTTATGGCTGTTGCCTGAAGAATTATATTTTTATTATTATTTTTTAAAATAATTTTATTTATTTATTATTCTACTTAAGTATACATGATAGAAGAATGCATTTTGATTTAATGTACACAGATGGAGCACAACTTTTTATTTCTCTGGTTGTGTGTGGTGTAGAATCACAACATACATGCATAAAGCTAGGGCTATGATGTCCGTCATATTCTATCACCTTTAATGTCCCCATTCCCTGTCCACCCCCCGTGACCAAATTCCTCCATTCTTCCCATGTCCCCTCCTCCATTATGGATCAGCATCCACTTATCAGAAAGAACATTTGGCATCTGGATTTTTTGGGATTGGATTACTTCACTTAGCATGCTATTCTCCAACTCCATCCATTTGCCTGCAAATGCTATAATTTTATTCTCTTTTATTGCTGAGTAATATTCCATTGTGTATATATACCACAGTTTCTTTATCCATTCATCTATCAAAGGGCATCTAGGTTGCTTCCATAGTTTAGCTATTGTGAATTGAGCTGCTATAAACATTGAAGTGGCTGCAGCACTGTGGTTTGCTGTTTTTAAGTCTTCTGGGTATGGATCGAGGAATGGGATAGCAGGCTCAAATGGTGGTTCCATTCCAAGTTTTCTAAGGAATCTCCATACTGCTTTCCAGATTGGTTGTACCAATTTGTAGTCCCACCAGCAATGTATGAGTGTGCCTTTTTCCCCACAACCTCGCCAACACTTATTGTTGTTTGTATTCTTGATAATTGCCATTCTGACTGGCATGAGATGGAATCTTAGGGTAGGTTTGATTTGCATTTCTCTGATTGCTAGAGATGTTGAACATTTTTTCATATGTCTGTTGATTGATTGTATATCTTCTTCTGTGAAGTTTCTGTTCAGCTCCTTGGCTCATTTATTGATTGGGTTGTTTGGTTTATTTTGGTGTTACGTTTTTTGAGTTCTTTATATATCCTGGAGATGAGTGCTCTATCAGATGTGTGTGTGGCAAAGATTTGTTCCCAGAATGTTGGCTCTCTGTTCACCTCATTGATTGTTTCTTTTGCTGAGAAGAAAATTTGAGTTTGAATTCATCCCATTTATTGATTCTTGATTTTACTTCTTGTGCTATAGTAGTCTTGTTAAGGAAGTATGATTCTAATCCAACATGATGAAGAGTTGGGCCTATTTTTTCTTCTTAGGCATGGGGTCTCTGGTCTGATTCCCAGGTCCTCAATCCACTTTGAGTTGAATTTTGTGCATGGTGAGAGATAGGGGTTTAGTTTCATTTTGCTGCATATGGATTTTGAGTTTTCCCAGCACCATTTGTTGGAAGAGGCTATCTTTTCTCCAGTATACGTGTTTGGCTCCTTTGTCTAGTATAAGATAACTGTATTTAAGTGGGTTTATCTCTGTGTCTTCTATTCTGTATCATTGGTCTACATGTCTATTTTGGTGCCAATACCATGCCATTTTTGTTACTATAGCTTTGTACTATAATTTAAGGTCTGGTATTGTGATGCCTCTTGCTTCACTCCTCTTGCTAAGGATTGCTTTGGCTATTCTGGATCTCTTATTCCAAATAAATTTCATGATTGCCTTTTCTATTTCTATAAGAAGTGACATTGGGATTTTAATTGGTATTGCATTGAATCTATATAGCACTTTGGGTAGTATGGCCATTTTGACAATATTGATTCTGCCTATCCAAGAGCATGGGAGATTTTTCCACCTTCTAAGGTCTTCTTCAATTTATTTCTTTAGTGTCTTATAGTTTGCATTGTAGAGGTCTTTCACCTCTTTTGTTAAATTGATTCCCAAGTATTTTATTTTTTTTTTGAGGCTATTGTGAATGGGATAGTCTTCCTAATTTCTCTTTCAGAGGGTTTATCACTGATGTATAGAAATGCAATTGATTTATGGGTGTTGATTCTATATCCTGCTTCTTTGCTGAATTCATTTATTAATTCTAGAAGTCTTCTGGTAGAATTTTTTGGATTCTCTAAGTATAGAGTCATGCCATCTGCAAATAATGATAGTTTGATTTCTTCTTTTCCTACTTGTATCCCTTAAATTTCTTTCATCTGTCTAATTGTTCTGGCTAGTGTTTCAAGGACTTTGTTGAATAGCAGTTGTGAAAGAGGGTATCCCTGCCTTGTTCCCATTTTTGGAGGGAATGCTTCCAATTTTCGTCCATTTAGGATGATGTTGGCCTTGGGTTTAGCATAGATAGCTTTTACAAAGTTGAGGTATATTCCTTGTATGCCTAGTTTTTCTAATCTTTTGAACATAAAAGGATTCTGTATTTTGTCAAATGCTTTCTCTGCATCAATTGATAAAATCATATGACTCTTATCTTTAAGTCTATTGATGTGATGGATTACATGAATTGATTTTCATATTTTGAACCAAGCTTGCATCCCTGGAATGAACCTCACTTGGTCATGGTGCACTATTTTTCAAATATGTTTTTGTATGCAATTTGCCAGAATTTTATTGAGAACTTTTGCATCTATGTTCATCAGGGATATTGGTCTGAAGTTTTCTTTCTTGATGTGTCTCTGTCTGGTTTTGGAATCAGGATTATATTCTCCTCATAGAATGAGTTTGGAAGGGTTCTCCCCTTTTCTATTTCATGAAATAGTTTGAGGAGTATTAGTATTCATTCTTCTTTGAAGGTTTCAGCAGATTTTTCATCCCAGACTTTAAAAGCCAGTAGATCATTGAACAACGTATACCAAGCTCTGAAAGAAAATGGATGCCACCAAGAATCTTATATCCAGCAAAATTGAGCTTCAGATTTGATGATGAAATAAAAACCCTCCATGATAAACAAAAGTTAAAAGAATTTACAGCAAGAAAGCCTGTACTGCACAACATTCTTGGCAAAATATTCCATGAGAAGGAAGGAAATGACAACCAACAATGAAAATATACAAAGAGAGGAACTGGACTAAAAAAAGGGGAGGGGTAGCCAATGAAAGGAGAAACCAAGTCATGGTAAAAATCAAAAATAAACCAAAATGACTGGGATTACAAATCATATTTCAATAATAATCATGAATGTGAATGGCCTAAATGCACCAATTAAAAGACATAAACTGACAGACTGGGTTAAAAAAAAAAAAGACCCAACAATATGCTGCCTTCAGGAGACTCATCTCACAGGAAAAGATATCCACAGACTGAAAGTGAAAGGGTGGGAAAAAAACGTATCACTCACATAGACCGTGTAAACAAGCAGGACTTTCCATCCTCATATCAGATAAAGTGGACTTCAAACCAAAGCTGGTGAAAAGGGATAAAGAAGGAAATTTCATACTTCTTAAGGGAGTCATACATCAACATGACATAACAATCATAAATATCTATGCCCCAAACAATGGGGCTTCTATGTATATCCAACAAATCCTTCTCAACTACAAGAATCAAATAGACCACAACACAATAATACTTGGTGACTTTAACACAGCTCTCTCACAACTGGATAGATCTTCCAAACAAAAACTAAATAAAAAAACCCCACAGAACTCAATAAAACAATCAATAATTTAGACTTAACAGACATATATAGAGTGTTCCATCCATTAACGAGTGAATACACTTTTTTCTCAGCAGCACATATATTCTTTTACAAAATAGATCATATGTTATGTCACAAAGAAAGTCTTAGCAAATACAAAAAAAAATAGAGATACTACCCTGCATCCTATCTGACCACAATGGAATAAAATTAGAAATCAATGACAGATTAAAAAATAGAACCA
>PVHX01021874.1:0-28836 GCA_004024805.1 Geosciurus inauris | reverse complement strand
TATTGCTTGTTCTTGATGCATTTATTGTGCTGTTACTTTACTGTGATAAATATTAATCCTGAATATTTTTCATCTATCTTTTGAAGAACTTTTTTTTTTTTTTGGTCATTGTTTTCTTTCTTCTTTTTTTCACTCCTTTATTCATTGCTTCTTCTACTTTTCTCCCCTTCTCATCTTTCCTATAAAAATTTTCTAGATTCCATACCCTTTACTTTTTTCCTTACATCTTCCAATATAAGCTGCTTGCCTGAATATGGAATACAGATTCTTTTGTAAATCACTCCAAATTCACTTGGATATAGTTTGAATGGTTTGACCTAATAGAATTTCTCTGTGATTTTGTACAAGGGCCACTGATTTTTCTCCCTGTGCTTCAGAATGAGCTGATTTACTACTTTGGAGTTATGGAACTTTTTTTATTGTGGTGGTGCCAAGGTTTAAATTGAATTAGATTTATTTGTAATTGTCTTAATCCAGTTTTCTCTTCTGCAGCCTTCTTCTTAGATAAAGTTCAAAGTATAAAGCCTTGTCACTTTCTTCTGACTGCTTAAAGATTGGCCATTAGGAGAAGGGGAGCTCTATTGGGGCATTCCACAGTTTTTCCCTTATCACACCTGCATCCCAGTCCCCATCTAACAAGTTAAGGAATAGCAGTGAAAATTTCTCTGGAGTTAGAGTGGGCAGGGAATGCTACATGTGAATTATGGGCTTGGTCTTCCAGATTGGACTATTTCAGTCTATATTTGAATGATTGGGGCTGGGGGCCAAAACTGAGGATTAAATCCAGGGCCTCCCATGTAATAGGTAAGTGCTCTACCACTGAGCTACCTCCAGTCCCTTTTATTTTTTTTATTTTTTGACAGGGTCTCACTAAGTTGCCAAGGCTGACCTGGAACTTGTAATGCCCCTGCCTCAGCCTCCCAAATTTCTGGGATTACAGGCATGTGCCACTGCACCTGGCTTTCCAGAAGTCTTTAAGGCAGTGAACCTGAAAATTAAGTAATTATTAGAGGGCTGAGGTTATGGCACAGTGGTAGCGTGCTTGCCTAGCACGCATGCGGCACTGGGTTCGATCCTCAGCACCACATAAAAACAAAATAAAGATATTATGTCCACCTACAACTAAAAAATAAATATTAAAAAAAATTTTTTTTTTAAATAATAATTATTAGAGACTCAGGGTTGGTTTAACATGCATTTTTCAGGACCCTGTCCCCAGAACATCTAATTTCATTGAAATCTTTGTTTGTAGCCAGCTTACTCTGTTGCAGGTGGTCCACCATTTAACTTTGGCTCAGAATAATAAGACTTAATTATGTAGTAGATATTTTAGGTAACTAGGGAACTTCAGGCTATCCCATGAGGCTGAATAGCTGACAGTTGCTCACTCCAGCTTCTAGAGAACTTTTTGCTTACCAAGGTAATTGTTACTTTCAAAAAAAAAAAAACAGCTTAATCTGGATTTTGTGGGCTGGAAAAATCTTTGTTGCCACCCCTCCCTTAGCCAAGAAATATGACAAAAAAGTTTTATTTTATTTTATTTTTTAATTTTTGTGTGTGTGTGTGGAGCAGTGGATTGAACCCCCGGCCTTGTGCATGCGAGGCCAGCACTCTACCAACTGACCTACATCGCCAGCCTGAAAGTTTTTATTTTGCTGAATAGGGACATTAAATCAGCAATGCAAGAAAGAACATTTACATACCTTTCCATAATCACCAGAAATGAGGTAAATATAAATGTGGGAAGAACACAATCTCATAATCCTGATAGTCTTTTAAATCAAATACATTTAGCTTAAGCAAAACCCACTGTTACCTCTTTTTTAAAAAGAAAGAATTAGCTACAAATCAATCAATACTTTCTGAGGGCAAAACTGCTGCTTGATACTTGGAACAGTATAAGAGGCCCTACCTGAATATGTGAATATGATAACTAATAGACACATCTTATATCTTCTGTTTTCTCACCAGTTCGATCCTTTGGTACAGAAGACAGACCAACAGATCGTCCTATACCACCTCGAGATGAAGTCTTTGAATATATTATATTCCGAGGGAGTGATATTAAAGATCTCACTGTTTGTGAGCCACCAAAACCACAATGTTCTTTGCCTCAGGACCCAGCTATCGTTCAGGTAATTGATAGTAAATTGTCTTGGAATACAAGTAAGCTTCCGGCACATGCATAATAAGCCTTGATTTACCTCTGATAGTTGAATGGGTACCTTTTTAAAGTTGCCTGGATACCTAAAATTACCTGGATAATGTTCTTACCGTCTTTCTATTTGGATCATAAATTGGACTAAATATGATAAGAAATAGCTGGGGAATCTATGTTATAAAATATTTTCTAATTTAAACAATACTAGTGTTAACAGTGGTTAACAGTGAGAGCTAACTATCTAGAAGATACTCTGTTCAAGGCACAAGTACTATACATAAAATCAATCCTCATGTACCCTCTGAGTTTGATCCATAATTTTTCTTACTTTTATAAGCAAGGAAGTTGAGACAGAAGAATTTGAAAAGACCTAGGTAATTTGGCTCCAGAATCTAAGATCCCTAACACTACACTATTCAGATAATGGTTTATATTACAAACTTGGGTGATAATAGCTACTCTTAAGTAAAAATTACTAGGCTTAATGGGTAGAAAATGCCAAGTCACATTATATATTATGATATTCAATAGTATATAAGATAGCATAAATATAAAAGGATTTTAACATAGACAAGTTCTTAAATTTCCTAAACAAAAACCAACTCAAGTATTCTCAGAAAGAGAAATCAGAAATTTGCATCTTATTAAAAATAAAAACACAATACATAAATAATTGTACATTGTTAATTAAATATAGCCATTACAGTATATGTTTACATGTTTATTGGGAACATATAAAAGCTTTCTTAATTTTGGCCATAACAAAAGAAGCAGTTTTATGTAAAAGTACATTTACATGAGAGCATAACTGATTAAAACTTGTGGCTCTCCCGTGCTTTTCCTTCTGAATTCGTTTTCTTGTTAACCTCTTTTTTTTTGTCATAAGTCTTTGTCATTTAAAATATACTTGTTCAGCTTTTTTATTATTATTATTATTTTTTAGTTGTAGATAGACACAATGTCTTTATTTTATTTATTTATTTTTATATGGTGCTGAGGATCAAACCCAGTGCCTTACATGTGCGAGGCAAGCATTCTACCACTGAGCCACAACCCCAGCCCTTGTTGATTTTTTTTAGCAGTATAATAATTTTTTCTTTTTTATGCTGTGACTGATAAAATCTTAATTTCTCACAGAATAGATTTTTAAAATCTGTATCTTGTTTAAGACTTACTTCCAGCCATTAAAGGAAAATACCTAACAAACTGTTTTAAAGATAATATAAAATGGATTATAAAATTAAAATGAAGAGACAAAAAAAAGACCTTGTGATATTTATTTACTGTTTTCCCTGAATAAAATATTTATGATAAGAAATTAAATATTTTATTCTTGAAGTATAAACTAGGAAAAATTCTCTAGTCTTATCTGTCTCTCCCTTTTAAAGTTTTCTTTTTGAGGCAAGAAGTGTGATGTAATCCTAAGAAAATGTAAATCTCTTAGAGAAAGAAAAGACATTCTTGTGTGTGTGTTTGTGTTTGTGTGTTAGTTACTGGGGTTTAGATGATGCAGGGGCATTCTACCACTGAGCTATACCCCCAACTTTTTTTTTTTTTTTTTTTTGGAGACAATCTTGCAATCCTGTCTTCTCTTTCCAGGTCACTGAGGTTACAAGCATGTGATACCCTGTCCAGCCAAGACACATAGACACACAGACACCTTCTTTTTTCTTTCTCTCTTTTTTTCTTTCTTTCTTCCTTGCCTAGCATCTATTCACATGCAAGAGTAAGAATCAGTACAAATAATAAACAGTGCTTTAAATACAAATAGAAGGTTCTGGTTTCTAAAGAAAACAATTCTGTGTAGTTCTAAGTTAAGTATTTTCTAAATTCCTGTTAAAAATAGAAGGCTGTTTGCATTAAGTTCTACTCCACCATAACTTTTTGAGGACGAAAGAATAAAGTGGTGAATTCTGTACTCTAAGAAGTCACCAGAAAGGTGGGAGATAGTCCACCTCCAGGATGCATTCTTGTTTGTTTGTTTTTTTGTTTTTTGTTTTTTTAGTTGTATATGGACACAATGTCTTTATTTTATTGCTTTGTATGTGGTGCTGAGGATCGAACCCAGGGCCTCACGCATGCAAGGCAAGTGCTGTACCGCTGAACTACAATCCCAGCCCCCAGGATGCATTCTTAATAGAGATAACTGCCTACATTAAAGACTTTCGTTATTTTACTTACTGTCCCTTATATATGTCTTTGATAATTCTGTAGTGACCAGTTATTTGAGTAATCAGTTCTAGAGAGGGAGAAAAATGAAGAGAGCACAAATCAAAATGATGTTGAATAACTTCTTCCAACCATCAGAATCTTCTTGTATTCATTCATTCAGCAGTACTTATGGAGTACCTAGCATGTGCTTGATATTATTAACAGTGTACACAAGATAAAGATCTTGCCATAAATGACTTTGTATCCGGGAGCCTTCAGTACATTCATATTTATATTATGAAATATTTTATAATAAATTACCAAAATATATATGTATTAAATATATTGTAGGTTTGGTAAGTTGAGGTTCATATAAAAAATCTTCCTCAATATAATTGCCTATAATTGGTTTTGTACGTGATATGTTGGTTTCTGAATCTTTCCTGTGAATTTAATAGTAGGCATCAAATGATTGAAAATAAATGGAAAATCACAAGTGAAGTGTTTTACTTCTTTCAGTACCAGACAGATTGAAACCCAGTATTAGTGTATACAATTTTTCCTTAAGCAAAGTTACTTTACTTACTCGATTAACTTTTCATTTATTCTTTCCTAAATCTGCTATAAAACTCTTAAATCACAAGAGGATTTTGTTGTAGAAAAAAGTGTTCGTAATTCCCATTGAGTATAATTGGTACCTAATACACAAATACTGAGGGAGGTTGTTCAACTGTTGTAATATTAAATATATATTATAAGTCATGGTAATTGCTTTTATACTAGTAGTTACAATTTAATACTTGAAAATTTTAAAAACCTGAATTTCTCTCCATTATAGAGAATGGAGAGAAAGCATTATTGCTTAGAGCTTAGGAAAATAACCCATGATTTTCTTTCAGTCTTCACTAGGTTCATCTACTTCTTCATTCCAGTCAGTTGGTTCCTATGGACCTTTTGGCAGGATGCCAACATACAGTCAGTTCAGTCCAAGTTCATTAGTCGGGCAGCAGTTTGGTGCTGTTGGTGTTGGTATGTGATGCTTTTCTTTTCCCATAATTTCCTTTTCTTTACCACAATGTTATAGAAAACTTACCACAAACTTTTAGAAATATTGTTTGATATTTCTTTTGTAACCTTGTTCTGTGATGTTAAACACATGGTGGTGGTGATTATTTTTAAAGTCTTTATTTAGTCTTTTTAATGATCAGTGGTTTCATAGAGGTCAACTTACACAATAATCCCATTATAAACCTAGATATATCCAATTAGCAGATTTCTTTGAAGTTTACTTTAAATTTGCATAAGATGTCCATTTAAAATGAACTTTTTTTTTTTTTTCAAACAGAATGGATTTTCCAAAAAGGGATATTAAGTGGAATATGGATTATAATACCTTTTTTTTTTTTTTTTGGTACTGGGGATTGAACTCAGGGGCACTCGACCACTGAGCCACACCCCCAGCCCTATTTTGTGTTTTATGTAGAGACAGGGTCTCACTGAGTTGCTTAACACCTCGCCTTTGCTGAGGTTGGCTTTGAACTTGCGATTCTCCTATCTCAGCCTCCCAAAGTGCTAGGATTACAAGCGTGAGCCACCGCGCCCGGCTTACTATACCTTTTAAAAGCTACCTGTAAGAGATGCTCACTCATAGTACATTTGAGGGCTTAGTGCTTTGTTGTAACAATGTTTTTGAAACATAAAACTAATAAGAGGGACTAGGGGGCTAGCTCAATGGTAGAGCACTTTCCTAGCGTGTGTGAGGCTTTGCAGGGAGCAGGGGCAACTGCAATGAGAATATACAGGAAGATTGGGCCATAATCCATAGTACTACTTATTATTAAAAGACAAAGGCCTTTGGGCACTTTGGTGCACCACCTGTAATCCCAGTGACTTAAGAGGCTGAAGCAGGACGCCAGTTTGAGGCCAGCTTCAGTAACTCAGCAAGACCCTGTCTCAACATAAAAAGGGAAGGGGGGCTAGGAATGTAGCTTAGAAGTAAAGTGTCCCTGGGTTTAATCCCCAGTACTAAGAAGAAGAAAAAGAAGACACGCTGCGCACACCTGTAAGCCCAGCACTTTGGGAAGCTGAGAAAGGAGAATCACGAGTTCAAAGCCAGCCTCAGCAACAGTGAGGCGCTAAGCAACTCAGTGAGTCCCTGTCTCTAAATAAAACACAAAATAGGGCTGGGGATGTGGCTCAGCGGTCAAGTACCCCCTGAGTTTAATCCTCGGTACCCTCTCCCAAAAAACACAAAAAGACAACAGCCACTTAGTACAAAAGCTAAATGTACTCAGGTCAGCTTACTTGTTGTGTTTTTATAGGAATATATTTTCACTTTTAAGTATGTCTTTATTGAAATTCCCACAGTAAAGAATAACTTTAGATCTGGAGGCTATAACTCAATGGTAGAGCAATTGCCTGTCATGTATGAAGACTTAGATTTGATCCCCAAATTTCTAGCACCATTAAAAAAATAACTTCATGGGGCTGGGATTGTGGTTCAGTGGTGGAGCCCTTACCTTGCATGTGTGAGGCACTGGGTTTGATCCTCAGCACCACATAAAAATAAATAAAGATATTATGTCCATCTACAACTAAAACACAATTTTTTTTAAATAAAATAACTTCATGCCTAGCATGGTGGTACATGCCTGTAATCCCAGTGGCTCAAGAGGCTGAGGCAGGAGGATCATGAGCTCAAAGCCAGCCTCACCAAAAGTGAGGCACTAAGCAACTCGATGAGACCCTGTCTCTAAATAAAATACAGAATAGGGCTGGGGGTGTGGCTCAGTGGTTGAGTGCTCCTTAGTTCAATTCCTGGTACCCAAAAAAGAATGAAGAAAAAAAAAACCTTTACATCTTAAGTTCTAGCCATTTATCTTTTTAATTCCACTGAAATTATTATTTTATCAGTTTCATAAAGAATCATATAGTTTCATATGTATCTTAAAACTCATTCCTAACAAGTTTTAAAATTAAAACTTGAAAAAAGTAGAATCCTATGATTCTACTTTTTTAAAGGGTCATGACTTTTCAAGTATGTAAATGTTTTACCTATTCACAAAAAAGATTGAAGGGGGGGGGAGGGACTCTAACACTGAATATAAAGCCGGGTGCAGTGGTGCACAACTGTAATCCCATTGGCTTGGGAGGCTAAGGCAGGAGGATAGTGGGTTTAAAGCCAGCATCAGCAAAAGTAAGGTGCTAAGCAACTTAGTGAGACCCTGTCTGTAAATAAAATACAAAATAGGGCTAAGGATGTAGTTCAGTGGTTGAGTGTCTGAGTTTAATCCCCAGTGCCAAAAAAAGAAAATAAAATTGGATATAAACAAATGACAAGAACTAACTATATAGCAAATTGATGATATAACCACACAGAGAGAAGAAAATTTATTTGAATAACTTAACACTCACTAGGATATATTTCAAGAATAAATGGAACAACAGAACTTGACTTAGGTCTATAATTGGTAGTGTTGTTGCTATTGTTAATTCTTAAACTGTTTTATTTATATTATAGGATAGGGCAATGAGTAATACATTGATGTTGGGAAACTTTTTACTATGGGGCAGGGAGATACAAATAATGGAAAGGGAAAAGGTGAAAAAGAACTCTGGTGTTAAATGTGAATTGAAGGTATGAGTCTCAACTCATTTTTTAAAAGAACAGTTATTTCTTGGCTTTGTTCATAGAAAGCCTAGAAGCAATGATACTGGTAGCAAAGAACATGTAGACTTGTTCCTACTTTCTAAATACCTTTCTCATTTTTTTTTTAATATTTATTTTTTAGTTGTAGGTGGACACAATAGCTTTATTTTATTTTTATGTGGTGCTGAGGATCGAACCCAGTGCCTCCCGCGTGCTAGGCGAGCACGCTACCACTGCGCCATAACCCCAGCCCAATACCTTTCTCATTAAAAGGAACCAGAACCCCTTTAAAATAGAGCCACTGTAGTAACACACACCTATAATCCCAGCAACTTGGCAAGGCCCTAAGCAACTGGCATGACCCTATCTCAAAATAAAAAAAAATAGAAAGGGCGGGGGATGTAGCTCATGGTTCAGTTCCCAGAACTTTTTTTTTTTTTAAACAGAAAAATGCCTTCTAATAAATAAGTGGTAGTACAAGTTAAGCATTCCTAATCTGAAATGCTCTAAAATCTAAAAATACCCTCAGGCTGTATGCATAATTGAATTTCATGTTTAGACTTGGGTTCGATCCCCAAGATATTATGTATATGCAAATACTCAAAATTTTTAAAAAATCTGAAATTCAAAACACTTTTGGTTCCAAGATTCTTAGATAAGGGTTACTAAGTTTGTATAGATAATCACCCTTTTGAAAATGCCAGTATAATAATGAGCAAAAATTAGCAGTAGATGCTAAAATCATTAGGTGAAAGGTGTTGGAACAGGGTATTAAGATGATCATCCCATGATTTACTTACTAGCTACAAAGGGAGAAAAATGTGCCTTTATAAGGGAGAGAGTTGTTGGTTAACATCTTAACTAAGTTCAAGTTTAGCGTTATCTTAGTTAAATAATTTTGTGTCTCCCAATGTGATAATTGATGGGGGAGGGAAGAGTACATCATCTTGGTGGTGTTCTTGCTGAAGATACAGAATCTAATTTTAAAGAAATGAACATATATATTCAGATGATGGGATGTTCTGCGAAACAGTTACCCAAATTTATCAAAGGATTCAATGTCAGGAAAGAACCCAAAGAAAGATAGTGCAAAACTATTATGGACTGGGAGCCCACAGAGAGGTAACATCCAAATGCAGTGTTATTGGATCTTGAGTCTGAGAAGCAGTATAAAGAATATTTTAAGGACCACTGAGGAACTTTTGAGTGTGGGCTAAATGTTGATTGGTATAATTGCTGTTGATTTTCTTTAATGCAGTAATGGTGTTAACCTATAGGAAAATGTATTTTCTTTTTCTTTTTTTTTTTTTTAGGAAATGGTTTTGAAATATTTAAGGGTGAGAGATCAAATTAATTTGTAACTTATTTGAGGAAAAGACTATTATGTATATCAAGATATAAAGAAATGGAAAAGTGGAATAGGTATGGCAGGATGTTAGCAGTTGGTGAGTCTAGAGGAATGTATTGGTATTCAGTTTTAACAAGTTTTACATTTTTCAGAATTAAAAATTTTAAATATTTAATTGCTTTTATACTTATTCTTAAGTAGATAAAATCTGCAGTAACTTTGGTCCATAAATTTCTTAATACTATTCAGGTTGTAAGGTCAGTATTATTTATACATGCAGTTTTGTTTTTTGGTTGTGTGTGTGTGTGTGTGTGTGTGTGTGTGTGTGTGTGTTTTTGACAGTACTGGGGAGCAAACCTTAGGGATGCTAGACAAGTACCCCATCACAGAGCTACATCCCAGCCCTGTATCATCCTTTTTGAGACTCCTTTCACTAAATGGAGTAGTTGGCTAACATCAGAATCATCATTGTACTTATTTCTTGTGTTTGCTTGGCTTAATATATGTGAAAATTTTAACAGGATTTAGCACATAGTATCAGTGTAGCAACTACTCCTGTCATTCTTCAAGGATTGTGCCTCCAGTTGGGGAATCTGTGATAGTACAATATCTATTCCTTCTAAAAGCTTTTATCTTTTTTGTGTCAGGGTCTCACTGAGTTGCTTAGGGCATCACTGAGTTTCTGTGGCTGCATTTGAACTCGTGATCCTCCTGCCTCAGCCTCCTGAGCTGCAGGGATTACAGGCATGTGCCACTGTACCAGGCACTTTTATTAATGTATACATTATTATTAATGTTATAGATTGCAGTTTAGTATTGAGTTATAGAGGTTTTCTCTGGTGTTTTCCCTGTCATTGGAATAATTTTTGCAGTGCCAGACTATTTTTGAAAGGTTGATTTCCATATTGGTAAAGGTATTTGTGGCGTGGCTAATTAGAAAACTATATATTAGAAATTGAGGGGCTGGGATTATGGCGCAATGGTAGCGTGCTCGCCTAGCATGTGTGAGACACTGGGTTTGATCCTCAGCACCACATAAAATAAAATAAAATAAAGATATTCTGTTCTCCTACAACTAAAAAATAAATATAAAAAAAGAAATTGATAAATAAGGAAAACTAGCATTGATCAAGGTGGCAGATGTTTTTTAGAAAAGGAATTAACTTAGATATAGTTCGTATTGGAACAAATAAAGCCAGGATTTAATTTAAGCCTCCTTTTTTTTCATTTTTAGTTGCTAATATTCTGATTTTTAGAGGGAGGATTAAATGAATTAGGATTACTGTATTGTTATTTGATTAGGGAAGTTTTTCCCATTTAAATTTTCATATACAGGTGCTCCTTGGTTTATAGCAGGCTTATATCACACTAAACTTTTTTTTTTTTTGGTACCAGGGATTGATCTCAGGGATACTCAACCACTGAGCCACATCCCCGGCCCTATTTTGTGTTTTATGTGGAGACAGGGTCTCACTGAGTTGCATAGCACCTCGCCGTTACTGAGGCTGGCTTTGAACTTGTGATTCTCCTGTCTCAGCCTCCCAAAGTGGTGGGATTACAGGAGTGTGCCGCCATGCCCGGCTACAATAAACATTTAGTCAAAAATAGTGTAAGTCCAAAATGCATTTGATACACCTAACCTACCAAACATCATAGGTTAGCTTATCCTACCCAAACATGCTTAAAAGTTACATTCACCTGTAGTTGGGCAAAATTACCGAATAACATAAAGCCTGTTTTATAATAAAGTGTCAAATATCTCATGTACACACACACATGGACATTTGTAGACATGCTGGGATAAGAAAACACAAAACATAATATGGAAAATGAAAACACAACACCATACACTGTAGAGTATGAGTAATTTACTCCTGTGATCATAGGCTCACTGGGGGTTGGTTGCAGCTTGCTGCTGCCACCCAGCATCACAAGAGAGTGTCACACTGCATATGGTAGCCTGAGAAAAGATCAAAATTCAAAGTACAGTTTCTTCTGAATGAGTATGCTTTCATACCATCATGAAGTTAAAAAATCATAGGTAAAAAACCATCCTAAGGGGCTGGGATTGTGGCTCAGTGGTAGAGTGCTTGCCTCGCATGTGGGAGCCACTGGGTTCAATCCGCAGCACCGCATATAAATAAATAAATAAATAAATGTCAATCAACAACTTAAAAAAATTAAAAAATATATCCTAAGTTTGGAACCATCTCTGTTGCTATTGCATGCAACTTGTCACTATTTCATTATATGGAGAGAGAACTTCTTAAAGGAAAAAATAGCAATCCAACAAAAACTTGGGCAAGGGTTTGGAACTTTCAGTTCACAGAAAAAGAAATACAAACGGCCTTACACATGTGAAAAAGATGCTTTGATCTTGCTTATATTAAAAAATGTATATCTCAGCTGGGCGTGGTGGCGCAAGCCTGTAATCCCAGCACTTAGGAGGCTGAGACAGGAGAATCGTGAATTCAAAGCCAGCCTCAGCAATGGCGAGGCACTAAGCAACTCAGTGAGACCCTGTCTCTACATAAAACACAAAATAGGGCTGGGGATGTGGGTCAGTGGTCGAGTACTCCTGAGTTCAATCCCCAGTACCAAAAATAAATAAATAAAAATGGAATGGGGATATAGATCAGTGGGAGAGTGCCCTGGATTCAGTCCCAGTTTGGGGTTGTGAGGGAACCTCCAAGAAAGATTGAAATCACATATGGTAAAGAAATTAATTGCAAAATTAATAAAGATATTTTGAAAAATCTCCAAGTAATGTGAAATGTAACAAACTTGTTAATATGTGATAATAGATCAAAGATGATATCACAAGAAAAATTTTAAAATGTTTTTCCCACATTTTTGATAGGTGCATTATAGTTGCACATGTTGATGGGACTTGTTGTTATATATTTGTATGTGCACACAATATAAAAATATAATTTGGTATTTTTAATTTAATGACCACATAATGTAACATCAAGCTTGGCGCGGTGACACATGCCTCTAATCCTAGCACTTTGGGAGGCTGAGACAGGAGAATCGTGAGTTCAAAGCCAGCCTCAGCAATGGCGAGGCGCTAAGCAACTCAGTGAGATCCTGTCTCTACATAAAACAGAAAATAGAGCTGAGGATTTGGCTCAGAGGTCAAGTAACCCTGAGTTTGATTCCCAATTCCCCCCCCACAAAAGTAACATCAAAACTTGTAGTCTAAGAAGATAGAAAAGGACAAAATTATCCCAAAAGTAATAGAAAAAAATGACAAGCAAAACTCCACAAAATAGAAACATGTCATTTTATGATATAAATGAATCATCAATAATAAAGAGTTGGTTTTCCATGGGCTGGGACGGTAGCTCAGCAGTAGAGCGCTTGCCTCGCATGCATGAGGCCCTGGGTTCGATCCTCAGCACCACGTACAAAGCAGTAAAATAAAGACATTGTGTCCATCTACAACTAAAAAAAAAATATTAAAAAAAAAAAAGAGTTGGTTTTCCAGCTGGGTGTGGTGGTGCACGCCTGTAATCCCAGCAACTTCAAGAGGCTGAGTGAGACACGAGGGTTACTTTAAAGCCAGCCTCAGCAACTTAGTAAGGCCCTGCCTCAAAATAACAGAAAGGGTTGGGGATGTGGCTCAGTGGTCAAAGTGCCCTTGAGTTCAGTCCCTGGTACCACAGAAAGAAAGGACTGGGGATGTAGCTCAGTGGTAAAGTGCCCTGGATTCAATCCCCAATACCCCTCCCCCACCCAAAATGGGAATATGACAGAAGTTATTTTTTAAATCTCTGTAACGATACTTCTTATTGGAGAGGGAGTCTCCTTCCTCAGGGGACATTTGCTGATTAAATGTATAGAAACACTTTTGGTTATTGCAAATAGGTGATACTAATGATATCTAGTGGAGTGGGTAGAGACTAGGGATGCTAGTTAACCCCCCAAAACAAGCAGTTATCTGGTCCAGAATTGGTGCTGAAGTTGAGAAAATTACAATAAAACCCACAAAACTGTAAAGAGACTAGAGATCTGTATAAAAGGAAAGTTAATCCATGCTTTCGGATTGAAGAATCAGTATATTTTAGATGATACCTTCCCCTAAATTGATTCAGTGGAATCCCAGTCAGAATCCTTCAGATGTTTTTAAAATAGAAATTGTTGTGCAGATTCTAAAATTTGTGTGGAAATTAAAAGAATATCCAGGACAATCTTGAGAAAGTTTAAGGTTTGCACAACCCAATTACAAGACGTATTATAAAGCTGCAGTAATCAGAACTGTGAATTGGTGAATTGTTGTTATAAGGATAGACAAATACATGAGGAGTAAAGAATACAGGATGTAAAAGAAAGAAATCCACTCAAAAAAGGCTCCAGTTCAGCTTAATGGATAAAGGAACGCCACTTTAACATATGGTGGTATAGCTACTGAATATCTGGAAAATATAAACCTTGACCTTGCCTTAAACCATTCATAAAAAATTTTTTTTTTAAATTTTTTGGTTGTAGATGGACACAATTTCTTTATTGTACTTATTTTTACGTGGTGCTGAGGATCGAACCCAGTGCCTCACGAATGCGAGACAAGCACTCTACCACTGAGCCACAATCCCAGCCCCTCATAAAAAATATTTTGAGGTAGATTTATAGGCATAAATCAATAGCAGAATTGGGGCAGGAATAAGGAGTGTGGTGTGACCAGGAACTCAGAGAAGAATTGGAAGATGTAGAAGAGGCGCTAAGCAACTCAGTGAGACTCTGTCTCTGAATAAAAACACAAGGCCTGGGGATGTGGCTCAGTGATCAAGTACCCCTGAGTTCAATCCCAGGTATGGAAAAAAAAAAAAAGAATTTGCTAACTATTGAATGCATATTCCAGGGAGTGGCAGAGGAAGGTTGAGTGGGGTGAGAAAGCACAGAGCAGCATATCGCTAAAAATATACATATATCATCAAAATAGCTTGTGTTTTGGTCATTGCCCAAAACTAGAGCTAATGGGGTGGATTTAACTCCCTGATAGAATTCTTTTTTTTGCGAAAGGGTCTCACTAAGTTGCAAAGGCTGGCTTTGAACTTGCCCTTGCCTCAGCCTCCCAAGCTGCTGGAATTACAGGCTTGAGCCCACAGCTCAGCTCCTCCACAAAATTCTTAAAACTGCTAATCACAATATCCCGGGGATATTGTAGGAGTTTATGTTTGGTTTCTCCCTGACCTGGCTGGAATGGCACTGCCTATTTGGAGTGCACCTCCAAAGGAATCTCAGTGGCTCCCGCTGAGATACTGTGCTATGTCCTGATGCTCCATTTTAAGAGGGATATGAACAAATAGAATTCATTAAATTGGAATCAGTGAGGAGTATCTTAAAGACCATGTAAAGTTAGTAATGGTTGAAGGAATGGAGTTGCCTACCCTGGGAATGAGCAGATTGCAAGGGGCATGATCATAATATTTATATGTTTTAAGAGCAGAGGTATAAACTGTTGCTGTGGGCTAGACTGGTTAAAAGAAGGCAAGTGATGAGAGAAGAGTAGACAGATAAGGGGAGGGCCTTATAAGCTGAGGTAAGTAGTTTAAACTTTTATCTTTAAGACAGTACTAATGTGATTATATTTGTATTTTTTAATTTTTATTTTATAAAAAATCATTCTGACCATCTTTGATTGGGTTTACAGGTTGGGGATGGGCATTATTGAAATAATATTGAGAAAAAAACACAGTATATATAAAAAGTAAATAATCCAGAAATTCTGTAGAAACTTAGAGAAGATTGACATAACCAAGCTTGACAGATAACTGGATTCATTCTAGGGATTTTATTACCCATATTACCAAAACTTTGTGTTGCTGTTTTAAGCAGAATGCAGCTCCACAATCCTGTTTTAAGGCAAAGCATTGAAACTGGGATCTCTGTCTGTTGCCTTGGAAATGCTGAGGAAGCTTCTAGTCTGCTAATTTGGCTATTTGATATCAGAATAATTGAACTTAATGTTGGTATAAATTATACCATTTCTGCTACTTCATTATCTGATGTGTGTCCTTACTGTTGTATCTGTATAACTAATTGGGATCCTTCTACATGTGTTATAAAAATCGTTTGCATCCAAGTAACCTGGGCTTCTGTAAGTTTCTACAGAACTTCTGAATTATTCACTTTTTATATACTGTGTTTTATATCCTGGGCTTTGACATTTTTCACCCTACATTGCCATGGTTTTCCCAAACTTTTATTTTATTTATGTTTTTATTTATTTTTGGTGTCAGGAATTGAACCCAGGGGTGCTTAATCACTGAACCATGTCTGCAGCCCCTTACATTTTGTATTTCGAGTCAAGGTCTTGCTAAATTACCTAGGGTCTTGCTGAGTTGCTGAGGCTGGCCTTGAACTTGTGATCCTCCTGCCTCAGCCTCTCAAATCACTGGGATTACAGGCATGCGCCACCATGCCTGACTCCAAACAATTATCTTATGCACTTCATTTTTAGAATTATTAAGTTGTATAAGTGTTATAGAATTGAGTAGGCGACAATGTTATGATGATATTTTATATAATTGGAGTTTTTTTGTTTTGTTTTGTTTTTCCATTTTAAAAAAATCCTCTTCAAGCTGGAAGCTCCTTGACATCCTTTGGAACAGAAACATCAAACAGTGGTACCTTATCCCAAAGTAATGCAGTTGGTTCTGCCTTTACGCAGGATACAAGATCTATAAAAACACAGTTATCTCAAGGTAAGCCTTTTTTTCTTTCAGATATTTTCATTTTAAATTTTTATGGTGATTTTTTACTGTCTGAATATAAGAGCTTTTGCAGTTTGTAAATTACATGTATAATTTCTATTTAGTTCTTTAAATTTTTTCTTCTAGTTACTGTATTGTAATTAATATATCATTGAATGACATACTCTTTAGACTTCAAACTTGTTAGATCATGAAACAAATAGTGAACATAGTGTTTGATGTGTTTTTAAAAAGCAATTATATAATTTGTGAACGTCACTTAAACATATCAAATCAGTACCAGATTTACTACTGAACAGGATGAAATAGCCTGGGTAAATTTGAAATACCATCTGAGTGAAATGAACTATTCATTATATTGTTGAATCTTTCCTAACATTCTGACAGGATATAGAACAGTCATTCTCAGTATGGACCATCCACAACAATGTCATCTAGAGCACTTCTGGAAAATGTAGGTCCTGAGACCTACTACATCAAAATCCTTCGAGGAGGAATCTGCATTTTAATAAGCTTCTTGAAGGATCCTGTGTTATTTTTAAATTTCCATCAGCCAGTCTTATTGACTATTTCAGTAGTCACAAGATTTCAGTCTGCTTTTATCCACTGCTAAAGTGAAAATTATTGGTTCATTGCTTTACATGAATGTTTACTTTTCAATAAAGCAATGTAGTCATTTTAGAAAGATGCTATAATCAAGATTAATACTTTTATTGTAAATGAAATAAAAATATAATAACCATAAGGAAGAATATAAAAATAACCATAAACTGGGCATGGTGGCACACGCCTGTAATCCCAGCGCTTTGGGAAACTGACACAGGAGAATCGCAAGTTCAAAGCCAGCCTCAGCAACAGCCAGGTGCTAAGCAACTCAGTGACACCCTGTCTCGACATAAAACACAAAAAATAGGGCTGGGAATGTGGCCCAAGTATTGAGTACCCCTTAGTTCAATCCTCAGTACCAAAAAAACCCAGAAATAATAAATATTTACATTTTGTATATTCTATATATATTTTTTTTTTTAATATTTTTTGTAGTTGTAGATGGACACAATGTCTTTATTTTATGGGTTTGTATGTGGTGCTGAGGATCGAACCCAGGGCCTCACGCATGCGAGGCAAGCGCTCTACTGCTGAGCCACAATCCCAGCCCTATTCTATATATTTTTTTTTAATTGTTTACTAAGATGTAACTTAATCTTTCTCAGCATTAATTCCTAAACCATAAAATGGGGCTCTTCTGCTGAACTATCAGGCATATTTTTAAGAATTAAAATTTTCTCCGGGCGCGGTTGCACACACCTATAATCCTAGCAGCTCGGGAGGCTGAGGCAGGAGGATCGCAGGTTCAAAGCCAGCCTCAGCAAAAGCAAGGCACTAAACAACTCAGTGAGACCCTGTCTCTAAATAAAATACAAAATAGGGCTGGGGTATATACCTCAGTGGTTGAGTGCCCCTGAGTTCAATCCCCAGTACCAAAAAAAATTTTTCAGAATGTTTGCAGTGCTCTTAACATAGTACCTCAGAAGCCGGGCGCGGTGGCTCACGCTTGTAATCCCAGCACTTAGGGAGGCTGAGACAGGAGAATCGCGAGTTCAAAGCCAGCCTCAGCAATGTCGAGGCGCTAAGCGACTCAGTGAGACCCTGTCTCTACATAAAACACAAAATCGGGCTGGGGATGTGGCTCAGTGGTCGAGTGCCCCTGAGTTCAATCCCCAGTACCAAAAAAAAAAAAAAAACATAGTACCTCAGAGAACATGCTCAGTACATATCAGCTATCTTAAACAGTAGTCAACATCAAACCTACCATTGAAATCCCAGAAGAATTCTTATTAATGTCATAAATACAGATGCCTGCTATCACTACTACTCAACCTTAAAAAGTTTTAGCTAAATCAGGAATTTATGAGGCAATAAGGAAGCGGCATAAATATTGAAATTAGCATTATTACCAATGCTAATTTTCTACTTGGAATTGAAAATTCACTGGAAAACTTAGAACTAGGAAGGGACTTAAATTAGAGGTAAAATACCCCAAAATCACTTAATTCATACATGTAATTGGGATTAAAGAAAAGGCTCAGAGTCATGAGAAATAGGAGGTTATGTACAAGATGCATAGTAAGAAACGGATCAATTTATATGAAGAATAATGCAAAACAGCTATCTTAAACAGTAGTCAACATCAAACTTACCATTGAAATCCCAGAATTCTTATTAATATCATAAATATTAATATCATAATCTTATTAATATCAAAACAGTGACATAAGTCACATGTAATGAGAAAAAAAACGTAATGTTCCTAGATGAAGAATTCAGTATTGGGGCTAGAGTTGTGGCTCAGTGGTAGAGCACTTGCTTAGCATGTGTGAGGCACTGGGTTCAATTCTCAGAATCACATATAAGTAAATGAATAAAAGGTCCATCAACATATAAAAAAAAATTTATTAAAAAAAAGAATTCAGTATTGAGAAGACTTCACTTCTTATATTAATTAAATTTATTGTACTTTGAATCCATTCAGGTGGAATAGTAGAAGAACTTAAAGGTTTAGTTTGTTTTTGTGGGGTTGGTTTTTTCTTTGTGTGTATTTGGGAGGGGAGTGCTGGGGCTTGAGTGAACCTAGGGACTCTCTACCACTGAGCTATAGCTACAGCCCTCATTTTTAAAATTTTATTTTGAGTCAGAGTCTTGCTAAGCTGCCAAGGCTGGCCTTAAACTTCGGATCCTCCTGCCTTATCCTCCCAAATTGCTGAGATTACAGGCTTGTATCACTTTACCCAGTAGAAAGATTATCTTTAAAATAAACATGGACATAATAGTAGGACATGGAAGCGAAAAAGAATTTAATAGATGATAAAAGTATTATTTTTAAATTTTTGGAGAAAGGCTGATTGTTCCAGTGAATAGTGTTGGGACAGACAAAACTTCTTAATTATTTAGAGGGTTTTAGTGGGAGGTTGTTTCAGGTACTAGAGATTGAACCCAGGGCTTTGCACATGCTAGGCAAACAGTCTACCACAGAGCTGTATCCCTTTTTTTTCCTGTGCTGGGGATTGAACCTAGGGCAATACATGCCAGGCAAGCACTCTACCACTGAGCCACATCCCCAGCCCAAAAAACTTTTTAAAATAAATTTATATGTAAAGTTTTTATTAATTAAAGCTGAGTTAAATTTATATAAAATTATTAAAGAAAAGACCTCAGAGTGGCCATTTTAATTTCACCAACTGAAATTTCTTAATGTCACAAAATTAAAACACCTGGAATTTTCTTTAAACTGATAAGAATGTTGAGGACATAAGAAGATGTGTTTTTACTCAGATATCATCTGGATTTATTCCTATATATGCCCACATCACCTATATTACCCTATTTGTAGCAAAACTGTCATCATGATTAGTAAACTGTATTTGTAAAAAAATGTTTTAAACACAAAACAAATAAATTTGTTACTTGCTCTGATTGCCCCACTATATGTACTTTTGAGTCATGGCTCATGGGGTCTTTTCTCAAAGAAAATAGCTTTTTTTTTCCCCCTAGTTGTAGATGGACATAATATCTTTGTTTATTTTTATGTGATGCTGAGGATTGAACTCAGTGCCGCACGCATGCAAGGCAAGCACTTTACCACTGAGCTACAATCCCAGCCCAAAGAAAATAGCTTTTTATAAATAGCTTTATAAATTTAAAACATCGCTGGGCGTGGTGGTACACAACTGTAATCCCAGCACTTTGGGAGCCTGAGGCAGGAGAATCGCAAGTTCAAAGCCAGCCTCAGCAGCGGTGAGGCACTAAGCAACTCAGTGAGACCCTGTCTCTAAATAAAACACAAAATAGGGCTGGGGATGTGGCTCAGTGGTCAAGTATCCCTAAGTTCAATCCCCAGTACCAAAAAAAAAAACTGACTAGGTTCTGATCTCATAAAAGGAAAAACATTTAACCTCATGTTAAAGTAAAATCTTGGGGCTAGGGTTGTGGCTCAGTGGTAGAGCACTTGCCTCACGTGCATGGGGCACTGGGTTCAATCCTCAGCACCACATAAAAAATAAAGGTATTGTGTCCATCTACAACTAAAAACAAAATAAAGTAAAATCTTGCTTTTAAAGATCTCTTGATCTTTAAAATGGCAAAGAATTAGTATAGCTGCTGTGTAATTATCTGAAGGGTTTATTTGTTTCTGGCCTTTTAGTTTTGATGTTTATTGACCCAAGTACATGAGGTGTATAAGAACCACCTACCTCACTTTCTTGTAATAATACTTTATAGAGAGGTATTGCACCAGTCATCTACAGAAAATACTAAAAACATTTAAATGTGTCAATGTTATCTTGTGATGGTTATTATTGGCATAGCCTTCATTTGACCTACCTTTAACATGATCTTTGATATTCTTAGGGAATCTTCTACTAGGCAACAATTTTTGAGAAACTTTATTGCACTAGGTAGAAGCACAGATAAAGTTGTGGAGGCAAAGGATCTTTGTTTTGTTTTGTTCTAATGACCAGACTGCTGAGCTTAATGGCACATGCCTGTGATGCCAGTCTCAACAACTTAGTAAGACCTGGCATCAGAAAATAAAACGGACTGGGGGCATAACTCAGTGGCAAAGCACCCCATGGGTTCAATCCCCAGTACCAAAAAAAAGGAGGAAAAAAAATAAAAGATGATGACCAGACCACTGAAGATAGCCAGTTTTAATATGTAGATTAGTTCAAATTTATGCTAAGAATTTGAATTGATAGAAATAAAACTCTAGGGCCTGGGGCTATAGCTCAGTGGTAGAGTGTTTGCCTCACATGCACAGTGCCCTGGGTTCAATCCCCAGCTCCACAAAAAGAAACTCGACTTTTTTTTTTTAAGGTCTAGGTTATTTTAGGTTATTTTGAAATCCCAGGCTAGGGTAGATTCTTATCTTTTGGTTACATTTTAGGTCGTTCAAGTCCTCAGTTAGACCCTTTGAGAAAAAGTCCAACCATGGAACAAGCAGTACAGACCGCCTCGGCCCACTTACCTGCTCCAGCACCTGTTGGGAGAAGGAGCCCTGTATCAACCAGGCCTTTGCCATCTACCAGCCAAAAAGCAATAGAGAACCAAGAGCACAGGCGAGGTAGAACTTTAGCTTAATTTACTATTCCTTAATTGACTGATCAACATTTTCACCTCACCTTATTTTCATTAAAAGGATTTACTTTATATGAATGATCCTAGAAGGTTTAAACTGAGCTTAGTAGAATGGTCAGTCTTTCACATTTGACTCAAAGTGGTGGTGGGGTGGCTATACTTTTTGGGCACTGTGTAGGTTTTATTTTGTGGGTTTTCCCCTGTTTTCTAATTTTACAGAAGTTGTTGGTTATATGTCCTGAGTTGCTTTCTCACTTTGCATGTCTCCTTTTATAGCTGAAGTACACAAAGTTTCAAGGCCAGAAAATGAGCAACTCAGAAATGATAGCAAGAGACAAGTGGGTAAGTTACTTGGACGTGAAAACCATATCTTATGCTTCTCAACTGGGAGAGCATATAAAATGTATGATGCATAATTATTATAAAAAATGAAAGATGGAGATTGTTAACTATTGAGTGCCACAAGGGAGTGTCTGTGGTGACAGAACAGTTCTTTATCTTGGTTGTGATAATGGTTATGCATATCTATGTATGTGGTAAAGTGTCATGGACCTATACATATACAAAGACATACCAGAAAATAAGAACATCAAAAACTGATGGTATCTGAATAAGATCTGTACTTAAGTTAATTATATTGTGCCAGTGGCATTTTCCTGGTTTTGATAATATACAATAGTTAAATAAGTTACCATTGAGAAGCTAGGTGATGGGCATAAGGGACCAGTCTGTACTTTTTTTTTTTCCCATATGTCTATAGTTATTTTTAAATGAAGGATAGTTAAAAAAAAAAAAAAGTAACTCTTCTGGGGGAAAAAAAGTACTTATTGATAGTCTTTTTAATATATTCCTGTTACCTGCTAGGGTTTGTGCATGGTTCTATGGCTTCTTTTTTGTTGTTGTTGTTGCTGTTGTTATACCAGAGATTGAACTCGGGGATACTCGAGCACTGAGCCACATCCCCATCCCTATTTTTGTGTTTTATGTAGAGACAGTCTCACTGAGTTGCTTAGTGCCTTGCCGCTGCTGAGGCTAGCTTTGAACTCGCAATTCTCCTGTCTCAGCCTCCCCAAGAGCTGGAATTACAGGCGTGTGCCACCACGCCCGGCAGCTTCCTCTTTTTTATTTTTTTATTTTTTAACATTTTTTAGTTGTAGGCAGACAGAATATCTTTATTTTTTTTAATGTGGTGCTGAGGATCGAACCCAGTGCCTAACGTGTGCCAGGCGAGCACACTATCACTGTGCTATAATCCCAGCCCCTCCTCTTTTTTAATACTAAGAATTGAACCCACACGCACTTTACCACTGAGCTACATCCCAGTCCTGTTTTTTTGTTTTGGTTTGGTTTGGTTTGGTTTTATTTTTTGTTTTGTTATTTTTGGTAGTTGCTTTTTGGTTTTTTGTTTTATTTTGAGACAGGGTCCTGCTAAGGTACTGGGGCTGACCTTGAACTTGGAATCTTCTCAGCCTTCCAGGTTGCCTGGTATCTTCATTTATGTTTACCAGTTTCTTGTTAGCATTATAAAATTGAGGGTTATGATTTTCTATGATTTTAGGAATGGAATTACAAATTTGAAAAGTTTATTCATTAAAATTATTTAAGTCCCCTTTTTATTTTTTTAATATTTGAGAACTTTTTCTTTCATGATTATTGATTTAATAAGGTTTTATATTTTCTTTACTTGTTTTATAATCCATACCATCCCCAAAGCATCCATTGTATTTTTTTTTTTTTGGTACCAGGGATTGAACTCAGTGGCACTTGACCACTGAGCTACATCCCCAGCCCTATTTTTTGTGTTTTATTTAGAGATAGGGTCTCACTGAGTTGCTTAGCCACCTCGCCATTGCTGAGGCTGGCTTTGAACTCATTATCCTCCTGTCTCAGCCTCCCAAAGTGCTGGGATTACAGGCATGCGCCACCGCACCCAACTCATTGTATTACTAATTTCAAATTCACTAATGGAAATCAAATTATAATTTAAAACTCTTCCAATTTAAAAAAGTATAAATTTATTTACATAATGAATGGGAAATAAGTAATCTTCCAAATTTTAGAAACATAGAGGTAATTTTGTGTGTGTGTGTGTGTGTGTGTGCGCATAAACACTCTCATTTATCCTGTACTTTTTTGAAATGAGTGCTTATAGTGTTGCCCAGGCCTGGCCTTGAAAGGCTGAATGGATCCTCCTGCCTTAGCTGGGACTGTACCCAGATCTGTACATTTTTGTGCTGTGTGCCATGGAATACATAGGTTTTGGTTTGATTTACTATATATATATATATTTTTTTTTTTTTTTTTTTTTTTTTTTAAATTTGGAAAAAAGAGACAGACCCTTCTCTCAACATAATTGAAGTATCTTTTCATTGCCTTCAAAACTCATTGCTCTTCTCCTTTACCAGAGTTTATTAACAGAACAGTGAATATTCTTTATGGGCTTTTTTTTTTTAGGTTTTATAGACATAGACATTATGATCAAAACTTTTAATTAGTGGATCTGCCATACTTCCTGGTATGTGGCCAAGTCATTTTTTTTTTTTTTATTTAAAATATTTTGTTTTTTAGTTGTAGATGGACACAATGTCTTTATTTTATTGCTTTGTATGTGGTGCTGAGGATCGAACCCAGGGCCCCACGCATGCAAGGCAAGCGCTCTACCGCTGAGCTACAATCCCAGCCCCAAGTCATTTTTAATAGTAAAGTTGGATGTTTTTAAAATCCTAAAATCCTACTTATCTAGATATAAGAAGCATCTGGCTGTGCTGCTGTGGGGTTTTGTGGTTTGTTTTTCCAAACCCAGGCACTTTGCCAAACCTCAACAGTGAACACAAGCCTATCTTTTGTCCTTTAGTCACTCTTTTTTTGGGGGGGTACCAGGAATTGAGCCTCGGGGCACTTTTCCACTGAGCCACATCCCCAGCTTTTTTTTGTATTTTATTTAGAGACGGGGTCTTACCAAGTTGCTTGGGGCCTCACTGTGTTGCTGAGGCTGGTTTTGAACTCATCATCCTCCTGCCTCAGCCTCCAGAGCTGCTGACATTACAAGCATGCACCACCATGCCCAAAGTTACTTCTGATCTGTTACTATGTATTAAACTTTTCTCCTAATTATTAAATTCATACTGCTTTGTTCTCTGCATTTTTCAGTTAATTTGTATCAAATGCTATTCCATATTTCTCTATTATTTTTTTCTTATTCCTCTTGTGTTGGTTTTCAAGTTTTCACCATAGACTATACTACTTTGTATTGTTTTATCATATCATGTGATTGACTAAAATCTTCTTGTGTTATAAAGAGAAAATATGTAGATACAGTAAGGCTTGAATGATATGGAGCCAGTTAGAGGAAGATAGCAAACTGAAGTGGAAAGTGTTAAGAACAAATGAGAACTAGTGCTTCATGTCTGTTTTACCTGTGTTGTAGAATTAACATCTCTTACTTTGCAGTTTGTGCTGATTAGTGTTCATTTATTTTCCCTGCTGTACATCTTGTTTTCTGTTGTACTTTTCATAAAGTGGTTTTTTGTTTGTTTGTTTGTTTTGGTACCAGGGATTGAACTCAGGGGTACTCAACCACTGAACCACATCCCCAGCCCTATTTTGTGTTTTATGTAGAGACAGGGTCTCACTGAGTTGCTTAGCACCTCACCGTTGCTGAGGCTGGCTTTGAACTCTTGATTCTCCTGTCTCAGCCTCCCAAAGTGCTGGGATTACAGACGTGCGCCACTGCGCCCAGCTCATAAAGGGTTTTAAGTTTTGAGAATACACTAGCGCTTTGTAGGTTTGGTGGATATAGCAGTAAGGAGAACAAAGCCCTTACACTGAAGAAGCATTACATTAATTTAGTGTAGAAGGATCTAAACTTGTTTGGTTGTATACTCTGTAAGTAATATATAAATACAAATTTTTGTAATTCTTATGTGTGCTATTCTTCCTCTATACGTTAAACTTTAATAACAGATTTTAATATGAAAAATACAAATATAGTAATGTATGTAGAGACTTTAAAGCATTTTTGTTGTTGACAGTCTAGACCATAAAGACCACAGTAACAACTTCAGTTTTAAATTAATTATTACCTACTTATTGTCCTTTGTATATTTTTTTTGTTAACATAGTTCCAGGTCCTTCCTCAGCTCCAAGGAGAGGGCGAGGGGGTCATCGAGGTGGCAGAGGAAGATTTGGTATTCGGCGGGATGGTCCAATGAAATTTGAGAAAGACTTTGACTTTGAAAGTGCAAATGCACAATTTAACAAGGAGGAGATTGACAGAGAGTTTCATAATAAACTTAAATTAAAAGGTAAGCTTAAGTTTTTCTATTTATAAAATTAATGTGAATTAAGCATGTTTTTCAGATTTGATGTTTAATTTTATTCAGTACAAGTCTTGACTTATGTGGTATGTATTTGTTTTTCATTAGAAGATAAACTTGAGAAACAAGAGAAGCCTGTAAATGGTGAAGATAAAGGAGATTCAGGAGTTGATACCCAAAACAGTGAAGGAAATGCTGATGAAGAAGATCCACTTGGACCTAATTGCTATTATGACAAAACTAAGTCCTTCTTTGATAATATTTCATGTGATGATAATAGGTATAGTCCTTTAAATGTTCTTATATTTTTATACTTTTCTGATGTTGAAGTATAAAGTGTTTTCTTATAAATTTGCAAGGTTTAATGTATACCTAAAAATATCTGATGATCACAGTTTATGCACAGGTTGTTTTGTTTTGTTTTGGTACTAGGAATTGAACCCAAGGGTGCTTAACCACTGAGTCGCATCCCCAGACTTTTTTATATTTTATTTTGAGACAGGGTTTTGCTAAGTTGCTTACGGTCTCGCTAAGTTTCTGAGGTTAGCTGTGAACTTCGATCTTCCTGCGTCAGCCTTCCAAGTCACTAGAATTACAGGAATGCACCACTATACTTGGCTCGTAATTGATTTTTTTTTAATGTTTAATTTTATTAAAAGAATATGCTGGGGGCTGGGGTTGTGGCACAGTGGTAGTGTGCTCGCCTAGCATGCGTGAGGCACTGGGTTCGATCCTTGGCCCCACGTACAAATAAAATAAAGATATTCTGTCTGCCTACAACTAAAAAATAAATATTTTTTAAAAAAAAGGAATATGCTGCTGAGCACAGCAGTGCACATCTATATTGCACAGGAGGCTGAGGCAGGGGGATTGCAAGTTCAAAGCCAGCCTCAGCAACTTAGACCCTGCCTCAAAATAAAAAATAAAATGGCCTGAGGATGTGGCTCAGTGGTTAAGCACCTCTGAGTTCATTTCCTGGTGCCCCCAAAAAATTCTATAAACTGAAGTTTTAAATAATATTCCTTGAAAAGAAGTAATGACCATATACTTTTGTTTAGGGATGCAGTCACATTTGGATATTATTAATTAAAACAGAAGCATTCTTTTAACATCTAAATAGACCTTTTCAGCTGGATATAGTCACACCTATAATCCTAGCCTCTCAGGAGGCTGAAGCAGGAGGATTGCAAATCAGGTCAAGGCTAGCTTGGCAGACTTGGTGAGATCCTGTCCCAAAGTAAAAATAACCAAGGATGTAACTCATGGTACAGCTCTCCTGCATTCAGTCCCCAGTATTACAAAAAAATGCATACATACGTACATACATACAGCCTCTTCCTTTACCCTACTACACTGTACTTCGCATGAAGCCAGTACCAAAAGAATTAGTATTTCTTGAAATTTGCCAGTACAGCTAAACTCTGTTATATTGTAGTAAAAGTTGGTCTAGAAAATTGTCCAATTGTGAGGTAAAAGGACTTTGGGAGCTGGGGTTATGGCTCAGTGGTAGCGTGCTCTCCTGGCACACGTGAGGCACTGGGTTCGATCCTCAGCATCACATAAAAATAAAGATATTCTGTCCACCTACAACTAAAATATAAATTTTTTAAAAAGTGAGAGGAACTTTGGATCAAGAGCTCAGAGTTCCTGGAGTTCTGCTGCTTGTTAGTTCACATTGTCTTTGTCCCTCGCTGTAGTTTGGTGCCATCTACTGGCAGTTGTTTACTTGAACTTAAAAATGAGGGGGGAGGATGATTCTTCTGAGTACTGCAGTTATCTAGACTGGATGTCAGCTGCAGGTTAATTTAATTGGGTTAATTGGCATCAAATCCAGAGATTGGTCTAGGAACATACTGGAGACTCGGGGAACTACCCTCCATCTCCTAGTTTCCTCAAGACAAGATTTTCCTGCTTGACTTTGCCTCTTTTCCATTAGTACTTAGTGGAATCAATTGCAAATCCCATTATATCTGATTACCATTATATTTGTGCCATTGTCATGTTTCTTTGTTTTATCAGCTATATTTGCAAGAATGTTTTCACTTGAAATGTAACGAAATACTATAGGAAGATATTAAACTTGTATGCTATGGACAACTGAAAACTTAGATTAAATGCTTAATTTTAATTGATCTTTAGGAATTAATTAGCCTTGATTTAGGGGTTAAAGCCCCATAGTTTTGTTGAGAAATGGTTTTTTATGCCTAGTATGCTAAAGGTCATTCACTTTTATAATAGAGAACGAAGACCAACCTGGGCTGAAGAAAGAAGATTAAATGCTGAAACATTTGGAATTCCACTTCGTCCCAACCGTGGCCGTGGCGGGTACAGAGGCAGAGGAGGTCTTGGTTTCCGTGGTGGCAGAGGGCGTGGTGGTGGCAGAGGTGGTACATTTACTACCCCTCGAGGATTTCGTGGTGGATTCAGAGGAGGTCGTGGGGGCAGGGAGTTTGCAGATTTTGAATATAGGGTAAGTATGATTATGATTATATACTATGGGATTGGCATTCAGTTTTATAAATGTCAGAATCTTTTTACTTTTATCTATTTGGGGTAAATTTTTTTGAGAGCATTAGAATAACCTAGTTTGACTATTCAGTGAAGAATGTACCTGATTAGGATGTTTATGTAATCTTAAGGGCAGTAACTTCTTGACTAAGGAGTCAAAAAAAATTTTTTTTAAGCTCTGCTCTTTTCAACTGAAGAGATAGAAATGCGATATTCTTTTGTCTTTTTATTTTAGAAGCATGGTTGTTTGATTTTTTGGACTGGTAAGGTTTTTAAAAACCTACCTAAAACCTATTACATATTATAGACTGAGCTAGAGGGTTTTTTTGTTTGTTTCGTTGGTTTTGGTACTGGGGATTGAACTCAGGGGTGCTTAACCATTGAGGCACATCCCCGGCCCTTAATTTTTTATTTAGAGACAGGTCTTGCTGAGTTGCTTAAGACCTTGCTAAGTTGCTTGGGCTGGCCTTAAATTCATGATCCTTCTTCAGCCTCCCGAGCTGCTGGGTTTAACAGGTATTCACCATCACACCTGGCTTTTTCTTTTTTCTTTTTTTTTTTTTTAAGAAAGCATAGGAAGGCTAGGTGAGGTGGCATTCAGTTCCAGATACCGTAAAAGAAAGAAAGAAGGAAAGCATTGAAAGTATCATAGAGACATTATACAAGAAAGGGGTGTTAAGCCGGACGCGGTGGCGCAAGTCTGTAATCCCAGTACTTAGGGAGGCTGAGACAGGAGAATCGCGAGTTCAAAGCCAGCCTCAGCAATGGCGAGGCGCTAAGCAACTCAGTGAGACCCTGTCTCTACATAAAACACAAAAAATAGGGCTGGGGATGAGGCTCAGTGGTTGAATGCCCCT
>PVHX01021873.1:0-28857 GCA_004024805.1 Geosciurus inauris | reverse complement strand
CTCTCTTCCTGTCTCTGTCTCTGTCTCTGTCTCTCTCTCTCAGGGTCATGAACTCTCTCTCCTTGGGGGTGACGCAGCCCCACCCCTCTCCTTGCCCCTAGCACTGTCCCTCCCTGGGTCAGCAAATTCCAGGGCCTAGGGACCCAGGCTGGGGTCTACAAGGCAAAGGTGTGGGATCTAAGCGGGGATGTCACCTGGTCCCGCAGACTTCCTGTCCATGGGGTAGCAGCAGAGCAGGGCCAGAGGGTGTCGGGCACAGGGTGGCACCCAGGGAATGCCAGAGGACCAGGCTCCTCGTCGCACCTCAACCAGCCTTCCTCACAGGGTGGTAGGTGGGTTAGCGCGCAGGTGTGCATGCAGCCCCACAGCCTGAGAACAGGCCCAGGCCCGGGGCACAGGGAAGACACGTAAGGCCCCTCCCTGCCTGGCTCTGAAGGCCCTCAGAAGGCAGAGGGCACCACACACCCACGAGGTTCCCTGGGGTCTCCAGGCAGAGACAGGCTTGAGCCCCCAGCAACAAAGTGACTGCCAGTGGGCCAGAGGCACCCAGGCAACAGGAATCTGGAACCGTTCTTGATGTCATGTCACCTTGTTGCCAAACCTGTTAAATCTGTCACCTGTGACCACTCTCATGTTTGCTCACTTTACCACATAGGAACACTTTCCAATCTGTTAAAATAAAAGTCTTCTAAGTAAAAGGTTTCAGTGAGTTTTGAACCCATTTGCTTAAAATATATCAATGTAGCTTTTTCCAATTAATCTGCTGGAAGAGTGACTGGCATCGGGGAAGATGGAAACTTACCAGCCGAATTCCACCAAAAGCCTCTGCATAATTGATGGGTGGACTGAGCAAAGAACACGGCGATTGTGCAGCGCAGCCAACGTGCACTTTTTAACTTGAATTTGCATATTTCTCTAAGGTGTTCTTTCTAGCTTTGACAGCCGACTATTGAAACAAGCATTTCAGACGAGACTCTTGAAATCGCAGTTTCACAATGTACTAAAACGAGGTGTTTAAAACAATAGAGCATATTCATTCACACCAACTTCCCCAAGCAGTACCATGATTACTAATTTTAAATTAGTAATAGTGTTAAACTGAGTGCACAATGTTTTTTAACAACAGACAAAACACCCTGAAGTTGTTTATTTCATCTCAACCCTTCTCATTTTTATGTATGTTTTATCATGTACTTAATGTTTTCAACCAAGTAAAATTACATACATTGGGGGAAATTTTCTCAGGTGATTTGAGAATGGGGTGGCTGATCAAAAACGTTTCAAGACCATAAGGTTAAAGAATTTTAAATTTCTTTCTCTCTCTCTCTCTCTCTCTCTCCTCTCTCTTTCTCTCTCTCGTGCTGGGGATTGAACACAGGGCTTCGCACATGAAAGCATATGAACTACCAAGAAAAACACTGAACCTGAACAGCACGTAGCAGAGTTAGCCAGGAGTTTTGGGTGGCAACGTTCATTCACCCTCATGAGCAGCACATGGCACCAGCCCCTGCTTGGACCCTCAGCCGAGAAACAGGATGGTAGCAGTCCCCTCTCAAGGCTAGCAGGAGGACTGGTGGAGAGACCCAGACCACCAGTGCTCGCACCGTGGCTGCTGCCCGGAAGCCACTGTCCTTGCCAGGGAGATGTGTGAGCCAGACAGCATTCAACTGCTTTATAGATCGGCTCCCTGTCACAGAGCTGAGGAGGGGAGGGTGACGTGTCAAGGTGGCCACAATGTTTCCTGCCCACATGTCCTTCCAGAGCTCGCTGCTCACCCTGGAAGACCCCAGACCTGTGCCTGCTCCTCTCAGCCAGAGTGAGGCTGGGCTAGAAAAGAGCCTGGCGTTAGCCACTCTGCCTTTCTTAGGAGCCCCTGCAGGCCCTGGCCACCCACCACAGACCTGAGCCTCTGCGCTGGAGAGGCTCATGGAGGTTTAGTAAGCTCCTGGCAGCTGCTCCAGCCCCAGCGACTGACTCACCCAGATGGGGACCAGTAGTGCAAGAGAGCCACCCAGCTGAGCCCAGTCGACCCCAGAACCCCAAAGGGGCAAGAAGGGAGGCCACTGCTGTTGCTTTACGTCACCGTGTTGGCGCCTGGCCCAGCCCCAGCAGCAGAGGAGCAGCTGTGCTGGGCCATGATGCTCATAGGCAAAGCCTCTGCTGCCACAGAGAAATGGCAGGAAAACGCTCCACCTGCTGCTCACCACCAGCCGGAGGCCAGTCAGGGGAGCAGTGATGGACAGCTCCACCAGCACCCAGCACCTCCCTGCGCCAAGCACTGGGGAGGCAAGCATGGGTAGCACAGGGTCCCCCCAACACAGGCTACGGATCCTCCGCTCACTTCAGGTCACTTGGTCACTTGCCAAGAGCAATGGCCCAGCCTGGCCACCAGGCAGGCAGGACGTTACTTCACTTCATTTAAAACACAAGCAAAAGAAAAGAAACAGCAGTGCAAACCTCCCAGCACGGCGGAGGCCCGGCTCCTTTAAAGCACGTTAGAGCAGGGTTTAATCTGTGCGGAAACTGGGCGGGCGTAAACCTGGGATTAGCGCTCAGTGGCACAGGTCTTGTGACGCCCCACCCCCTTCCAAGAAGGGCCCGGAGGCCTCGGTACCCTGGAAATCCTGCCACCCTGTGTGCTACTGAGATAACAAATGACATACATCTTGGGACAAAACTTGGCATTAAAATGTTCAAGGGAAAAAATCTGCGGATGATTTTGATGGGATGAAGTGACTGATCCTTCCTGGGAGTTTGTCTCAGCGCGGGGAGGGCTTCGGATTAAAACCTCGGTCCTCAGACGTGGAAGCAGAGCTTCTCGCCGCCTGTCACTGGAGCCCACGTATCTGACTTAAGCTTATTTTTCTCTTTAAGCTGCCCAGCACATACTTTTCCCCAAGAGTGATTTTACAAAGCCAAGATATTTATTTCCTGTGTCCTGAAAACTCTGCGCCCCTCGGAGTGACCTGCTTGTTAGAAGCTGAAGGATGATAGCTGCTCAGGCCCATGCGCCCCTGGCCGCAGCCCATCTGAGTGGCCCACCCTGGATGGCCGTGCCGGAACAGCAGGGACATCACCAGCCATGTGACATGGACTTAATGGACGCGAGTGGGAAATGGCTGCTGGCCTTGGGACTCCCTGTCCTTCTCAGGCCCTGGCCCTCTGCCCAGGCAGGTTCCAGTTTACTGGGGTGAAAATGACCTACCCCAGCCCCTCCCCAGTCTCCCCGACTCTCTGAGCCTCAGTGTCCCTCTTATTCTGGAGATTGAGCCGAGGTTGCTTTGAGGACCAAATGGCATGTGCGTGAACGCATGGGAAGCTGCTAGGAGGTCAGCCATGTGGGGGAGCTGCCCAGGAGCCCCTCCATCAGGCTCCTCCGCCCTCTCTTGAAATGCCTTCCTCCCTCCTGGGTCAGGAGGTTGACCTTTGATAGAATGAAGTGACTGGTCCTTCCTGGGAGTCACACGAGTCGACCTCCACTGCCAGTGCCTCTCCCCTCCCTCCTCCAGTTTCCAGCCTCCTCTGGTGTGGCCCTCTACTGCCCGAAGGTGCCTGCCCCTCACGAGGACGGCATGCAGGGAGAACGACAGGGCAGCTTCAGCGCCTCCTGCTGAGCTGGAGGGGAAGCCCCACTCCCAGGTGTCCTCCAAGGTCCTGCGCCTCAGCCAGCTGGAGTGTGCACGTTGACGTGGGGTCCTCTGGCACACTGGCCACACTGCCTGTGGAACGTCAGTGTGGGTCATTTTCTGAGAAGGAGCTCTGAGCTTCCACTGTGGGCCCACCTGGCTCACCAAGTCCCAGAGAACTGGCCCTGGTCCTCCACCCCCCTGGCGCCCATGGAGGGTGGTCTCACCAGCACCAGACACCTGGTGGGGTCTGTCCCCATGAGCCAGGACAAAGCACCTCTCTCTGCTCCTCCTCAGCACTTCCAGGAGAGCCACAGTGACCTGCCCCCAAGCCCTAGGCTTCCTGTACTTTGGTGACACCTGAAGTGTCTCATTTTCACCTGGAGGTTTCCGGAAGCCTACTCAAGACAGGGAGCATGAGTCACTCCAAGCTTGCGTCAAGTCTAACGCTCTTGTGGAAGTGCCACCCACTGGTAACTGGGAAGAGCTGCAGTGCCACCTGCATCCTGCAGGCTGCTGCCCTCCTCGCCCACAAAGGCAGCTCCGGGGGCAGCCAGCCACTGCGCCTCTCTCAGAGGACGCATCAGAGTGACTGTGTGACTGGCGGGAGCTGGTCCCTCCCTGCTCCCAGGGGATGCGAGGTGAGTCCAGCCTGAGCCTCTCCCCATCTGGGCCCCCTCTTCTCCCAGGATGGGAACCAGGGCCTTTGAGCCTGAGGTCACTTTAGAGAGAAGAGACAGTGAGGACCACAGGGGTGCAGCTGAGTGGGGCCACCTGGGGAGCCCCAACAGATGGACAAGGCCAACCACAGGGAAGAGCAACAGAGGGGCAGGTCAGCAGAGGGGCCAGCTGGAAATGGAGTCCACCAAGTACAGACTTGATGCCTGGGAGGACCCATGAAACTGACAGAGGGATGAAGAGGAGAGAAATCACAAGTTATGGCTGCTGTCGGCACTGCCAGTGTGGACTCCCCAGACCCTTCAGAGATGAGCGGGTAGGACAGGGGTCGCATAAGAACTTAGTCCCAGACCAGATGACAGATTCCATCAGGAACTTGAGGTACCTGAATCGACAGACGTGGAGCCCTGAGAGGCCCTGAGGGATGGCAGAGATGGAGTCATGAACACCCTCCCACGGAGCGGAGGAGGCGTGGGCCTGGGGTGGCTGGTGAACGCCGCCCACCCTGGAGGAAGGGCGGGCGCAGCCCGGGAGCTCACTCAGGGAACAGCAGCACACACCCACACCACAGCTTGAGCTCCTCACCAACATGCCACAGGGGAGCCATGTCACAGCCAAGAAGAGCCACCCAGGGGCTGGGATTGTAGCTCAGCGGTAGAGCGCTTGCCTTGCATGCATGAGGCCCTGGGTTCGATCCTCAGCACCACGTACAAAGCAATAAAATAAAGACATTGTGTCCATCTACAACTAAAAAAATATTTAAAAAAAAAAAAGAAGAGCCACCCAGAGGCAAGCCCACCACCACCCAGCAGAAGCATGTGACCCAGTGCGTGGAGAGTTCCGTCTGTTGACAAGGAAAACTCTCAGCAAGCCAGAAACAGGCTTCCTCAGCTGATAAAGGGTCTCGTGGAAAACCAGCGACCAAGGGCCCACCCTGGAAGGCCCACACGTGCAGTCACAGGGATGGCGAAGACGGCAAAGGGTGCTGCGCACCGTGACACCTTACAGGACACTCAAAAGTCACTGGGGGAGGATCATAGACCTAAAAGGCTGGGGGAGAGGGACACACCTGTAGCGCTCCTGGAGGAAAGCCCAGGAGAGCGTCCCCTGACGCTGGCATTGGTGGAGAGTTCTTAGGATGGAAAAGACAAGAACGATAAAACCAAAAATCAACAAATTAGACTTCATGGAAATTAAAAGCTCTGTTTCGGGCTGGGATTGTAGCTCAGCGGTAGACCGCTTGCCTCGCATGCGTGAGGCCCTGGGTTCGGCCCTGGGTTCGATCCTCGGCACCACATATAAAGCAATAAAATAAAGACATTGTGTCCATTAATTAAAAAAAAAAAAAAAAGCTCTGTTCCTCAAAAGACACTATTAAGAAAGTTAAGTAGTCAGCCCCGCGCTGACGAAGCAGCACAACACATTGTCACGGCGAAGTCGTGTCCAGAACAGTGCCAACCGCGAGGACCCGGGAGGGCGAGCCCCCACCAGCACAGACCCGAGCCGCGCTTCCCGCGGAGGTCGGGCCGGGGTGCGCCCCGGGCAGAGCCATCCCTAGCCCGCGCGTGGACTCCCGGCCCCAGACACATGAGCTTCAGAAAGTTGCGGGGAGGTCGGCGCACGGCCCGCCCTGCCGGAGCGCCCACCTCCTGCCCGCGGGGGAAGGCGAGGGCGCGGCAGCTGAAGTCCTGGCGGGCCTGGGTGGGCAGGGACAGCGCGGCCCAGCGGCAGCACGGCGGGGCCAGCTCCTGCGCGGCGACGTCCACAGGGAGACGGGTCACCCCGTGGGACAGCCTGACGGGGATGTCCACAGCGGCCTTGTTCACTACCGGAAACAGGGCGCCACGCCAGCGTCGCGGGCTGGGGCACGTCCACAGGAGGGTGCAGCCGGCGTCGAGGAGCAAGCGTGCAACAGGCCCCTGGCCTCCTGACCTGGAGGGCCAGACCCACGAGAGGACCGGCCCAGGGCAGGGTCTCCTCCCGCGACACCTGGTAGGAGCTGGATGTCGTGGCGGCCTGCTGGCCTGGGCAGGGGCAGCAGGGCGTCCCGCGCAGCCCGACCCGGGTTGCAGGAGTCCTCCGCAGGCGCACCTCTGGGGGTCTGTGCCCTCGCGGCGGCTGAATCCCACCTGGACTCGCCACGGAACGGGCACCCATCAGGACCCAGGCTGACAGGCGGAGAGGCTGAGCGAGGTGAGGCGGCAGCAGGGCAAGGCCCCGCGGAGCAGCACCCCGGCCGGCCGCAGGGGCTCCGGGCGCCCCGTCCAGCAGGGTGCGGCTGTGCTGAGGCGTTGGTCCCCCGGGACGTCAGCGATGCAGCGGGGTCGTGCGCAGACCTGGCGTTTCACGCGGGCGTCGCCTTTCGCTGGCCGGGTCTGGGTGGGGGGTTGTTGCTTGTTTCCTCCCGTCGGCGGGGCTGAGGCACGACTGCCTCGGAATAAACCGCGGCTGACTAAACCGTGCAGTTGGTTGGGTGTGGACACGTGCCCCAAGCCACCCCGTGGTCCAGATGAGGAAATCGGCCACCGGCCCCTGGGATCCCGCACCCTGCCCTCCCTGTCCCGTGGCTAGACGCAGGCGTGCCCCGTCCTTGGGGACTGGCCCGCAGCTTCCAGGACTTCCGGGAGTGGTGCTGCGCAAACGGCCAACCCAGCTATGCTTCACTTCTCATCTGACCTCTGAGAGGCCACAGCACCTATCCTGAGATGCGTGGCCCACATACCTTCCTGCCATCTCTTCGCCAGGAGGTGTCTGTCCCCCACCTGCTGAACGGCCTTTGGGTCATTTTTGGTTCTGGGGCATTAGCAATGAAGTTGCTGAGAACATCCCCGCCCAACTCTTTTGTGGATACATGATTCAAGTTGTCTTGGATAATTACCAGGACTGGAAGGGGGGGAACACAGGGTATGAGTGAATCAAGTGATACTTGGGACCCCCTCTGGGACATGTCACCCTCTGCCATGGCCCCAGAAGGAAGCACTCTCAAAACCACACAAATCCTGAGGCTTTGTACCAAGGGGCAAAGTCAGGCTACCTTTGGGCCAAAAGAGATGCGAGCTCCGGTCCTGCAGCCTCCAAGTTGACAGTCTAACAGCACACGGGCTTAGCTGCCATCTTCTTTTCTTTCTTTTAAACACGGGTAGAAACACCCCCAACTCCCCTGGCCCATGAGGAAGGTTTTGAGATTCCTGAGGCTACTGACTACTGCCTCCCTGGGGGTGACCCTGTCAGGACCTTAGATCATTTTTCAAGACAGTCATATATGTAATTGCATGAAGCTGGCCACAAGAGCTGGACCTTTGGTTTGGGTGACCCAGGGACAAATGTGGCCTGGCCTAGCATCTGCCATGCAGCCCTGCTCAGGTGTTTGTGGTGACAAGGATACAGCCCCATGTGGCAAGCTTAGAGGGGACTCGGGACATCAGGGGAAAGGGACAGCTGAGGTCCTGGGACTATGAGGGTGTCTTCCCTAGCAGCTGCCAGAAGAGGCCTCAGTTAAGCAGCAAAACATGGAGTCATTTTGTCTTCTCGAAGAGTCCACCTTCCCTAACCAACACAGATCATGGAGGATCTCTGATGGAAGACCCCTATTTTTTTTTTTTTGCTTTCCCCCCATAGCTTTATTGAGGTAAAATTGAAGTACAATAAAATGCACATATTTGAAGTATGCAATTTGATTGTTTTTGACAGGTATGTGACCAATACAATCAATAATAAAAGCATTTCCATTACTTTTATTTAAATCTGAAGTCATGCAGACTGTGTTTCCTGCATGATTTATTACATTAGGAGTCAGTCACTTTAAGATATGTAGAACCCCACCCGATAGGTCAATTACTTCAAAACTAAATGTCACACTTATAAATATATCAGAGGCCAAGGAACGAAGTACAAGAGAAGTAAATAAAAAGTGCTTTGAACTAAGTAATAATAAAGCTTAAAATATCAGGATCTCTGGGATGAAACAGTAGTCAGATGAACATTTATAACAAAGTACTTGTATGAGAAAGAAGTTAGAATAACAATCAAATTATTTTCAAATTATGTAGTAGGAAGGAAAAAATAAGAGTAGGAGCAGAAATATATGAAATAGAGAAGAAATAATACAGCTAAAATTTGATAGAAAAAAACAAGTCTAATCAAGAAAAAACAAGAACACAAAAACTAATATCAATGGAAAAGGAGCTATCAAAATAACCCTATAGGTGCTAAAAATATATTAAGGTAATATTACAATTGTATGCCAACATATGTGATAGCTTATATAACATGGTCTGTGTTAGAGAAGGATCCATGTGCTACTGAGAAGAAAGTATTCAGTCATTAATGGATGAAATATTCTATATATGTCTGTTAAATCTAAATTATCAATTGTATTTTTTACTTCCATAACTTCTTTATTTAGTTTTTGTTTGGAGGATCTATCCAGGGTGACAGAGGCATGTTAAAGTCACCCGGTATTATTGTGTTGTGGTCTATTTGATTCTTGAAATTGAGAAGGGTTTGTTTGATGTACATAGATGCTCCATTTTGGGGGGCATAAATATTTACTATTGTAATGTCTTGTTGATGTATAGTTCCTTTAAGCAGTATGAAATGTCCTTCTGTCCCTTCTGATTAACTTTGGCTTAAAGTCCACTTTATCTGATATGAGGACAGAAACCCCTGCTTGTTTACGTGATCCATGTGAGTGATGTGTTTTTCCCATCCTTTCACCTTCAGTCTGTGGATGTCTTTGCCTGTGAGGTGAGTTTCTTGGAGTCAGCATATTGTTGGGTCTTGTTTTTTACTCCAATCTGCTGGTCTGTGTCTTTTGGTTGATGATTTTAATCCACTAATGTTCAAGGCTACTGTTGAGATGATTCGTATTCCCAGTCATTTGCGTTTATTCCTGGTTTTTGATTTGAATTAGTTTCTCCTTTGATTGACTGTTCCTTTAGTGTAGTTCCTCCCTTTCCTAGTTTTCACTTTTGTGTTTCATTTCACCTTCATGGAATATTTTGTTGAGAATGTTCTGAAGTCCAGGCTTTCTAGTTGTGAGTTCTTTTAGCTTTTGTTTATCATGGAATGTTTTTATTTCATCTTCAAATCTGAAGCTTAATTTTGCTGGAGATAGGATTCTTGGTTGGCACCCATTTTCTTTCAGAACTTGGTATTTGTTGTTCCGGGACCTCCTACTTTTGAGGGTCTGGGTTGAGAAATCATTAGACCTGAATTGGTTTCCCTTCTATACATAATCTGATATTTTTCTCTCAAAGCCTTTGAAATTCTATCCTTATTCTATATGTTAGGAATTTTCATTAGAATGTGCCTTGGTGTGGGGGTCTCTTGTAATTTTGGACATTTGGGGATCCTGTAAGCCTCTTGTAGTTGATTTTTCATTTCATTCTTTCATTTTGGAGAATTTTCTGATATTATTTCATTGAAAAGATTGTGCATTACTTTGGTTTATATCTCTGTGCCTTCATCTATCCTGATAAATCTTAACTTTGGTCTTTTCAGGTTATCCCATAATTCTTGGAAGTTCTGTTCATGGTTTCTTAACATCTTCTCTCTGTGGTCAACTTTATTTTCCAGATTATATATTTTGTCTTCATTGCCTGAGGTTCTGTCATCCAAGTGATCTAGTCTGTTGGTGATGCTTTCTATTGAATTTTTAATTTGGGTTGTTGATTCCTTCATTTTGAGGATTTCTGCTTGTTTTTTTCCCCAGAATCTCTATCTCTTTATTGAAGTGATATTTCACTTCCTGTATTTTCTCTCTAATTTTATTCCTTATACCATCCTTTACTTCACAGATCAGTTTAACTGTGTCCATTCTAAACTCCTTCTCTGACATTTCTTCTCCTGTGGTGTCAATGGATTCTGTTATTGGAGTATCTTGGTTTGGGGCAGTTTGTTCCCTTGATTTTTCATGTTGTTTGTGTGTCTACCCATCTAACAATGTGGATCTGAGGCAGTAGAGTTCTACCCTGTGGACTTAGTGTCCCTGAAGGTTTCTAGTACCTCACCATTTAGGGGGAGACAAATAACAACAGCAGCCAATGCACACAATACACAGCATTAAACCAAATAGTTCCTGCTTTCATGTCTACGATGTTAATTATCACAATAAACAGAAATGATGTGATCAGTTATTGCCTACAATAAAAACAGCAAGTTTGCAAAGGGTTTATAATTTCAAATGGTGGACAGGCGGAGAAGAGAGTGATATAGGATGTGATGATTATGAGGGAGGAGGAGAGAAGAACTAAAAAATTAAAGAAGAGTGAAAGAGAGAACAATAGAGACTGGCCTTTAGCAGAAGAAAAGAGAATCAAGGGAAACAGGTAGGGGAAAATATTTATAAAAAAGTAAAAATTGGTAAAAAGTAAAAATCAAAATAAAAGAATACAGAACAAAACTAAAATATACTAACCAAACATTGTAGTTCACACACACAAAAAAACTAATCCATACAAAGTAACTGGCTTCAAAAAATGCTAGAAATGAGAAAAAAATCAAATATACATATAAATGTCCATGTACCATTAAGATCACAATTAAACAGAGAAAAATAATTTTTAAAAAAATCTTGATGAAAGGTTAAAGAATTCTTTCCTTTGAAGTTCAAAAGATTCTCAGCTTCTCTTCTCAGCAGTGTTGGGTGGGGTCCTCTGGAGCATAATGCTTGGCCCTCTGGATAGCTGAAGCCGGAGAGGTGGTCCCGCAGGCGGAGCTCCTGGAGGCAGGGTTAGGCTCGGGTGGGCTCCAGGTTCTTCACTGAGCATCAGTTGGTCTGGAGATTTTAAATCAGCCCATCTCTAGGGCCCAGTAATTGTTCCACTAGTGTGTTGGGGTCCCAATTCTTAGTCCCCTATGCCACCTTCAGACCCTATGTGTCCTGGTCGCGGGTTCAGTCTCCAAGCTCTCCCACCCTGCCCTTCAGAGTTCCCGACCAGATGTGTCTCCCAGCCTGTCCTGCAAGTGGCCAGATGAAGGAGGAGGAGTAGAGTCAGGTGAGTTTCTGCGACCACTCATCCCCTGTGTAACCCTCACTCTGCATCTTTCTCCTGGTGACTTAGGCACCTTTGTGTCATGCGGCATGTGTTTCCTGGGCCTGTATTTCGGGGCAAATTCAGGTTTGCCAGAATTCGGCCCCCTTAGCTGCCAGTCTCTGCACAGTAGCTGTAAAATGGTTCCCTCCCGTGTCCTCTGCACTCCAGCTGGAGGGACAGTGGCTCCTCCTGGACACGGAAGATTGTGCAGCGTGCCTTGCAGGTTTGCCAGGCAAGGTCCTTGATCTCTTAACACTCCAGACACACCTGGGGCCTCCCAAAAATTCAGGTTCACTTCATTCCCGTGTCTCTCCACTATGCTTACAGAGGGACCACTCTGGCAGGTGGGACTGGCCAGGACAGTGGCTGTGGATTTCTTCCTTATTTTATTATATCCAACCTCCTGAGTCCCCAATCTGCTTTGAATGTCCAGTTTTTAATTCCAGTAAAGCCCCCCTTTTCTTTCTGTTTACCTACCTTTCTGAGAAGCTGCCTGTCTGTTTTCTTGGTTTCACTCCATGGAGCATCCAGGAGAGCAAACTCCTCTACTCTGCCATCTTGAAAACTCTTGATGTCTAGTCGAAGACACAGACAGTTCTGCAGGGTGGGCTGTTCCCACAACTTTCAGGGTTTGCCCCCCAGGATCCTGCTGCACCACTCAGGGCCTGGCAACAGATGGAGGGTGGTATGGAGTGGCCGGGTGAGGACCTACTGTGCAGCGTGGCCTCCAGCCAGTGGCCTCCAGCCTGTCCCATCAGCCAAGCTGCGGTACTCAGGGCCTCGTTCCTCACAGACGGCCCAGGAAGATCTGGAGCAGCCACCCCTCCTGCAGGCTCCCTGTCTCAGAGGCCTCATGGGACTCAGGCCTCTTCTGGGCCCGTGTCCAGCACCTCTATGTTTTATTCACTTCTGCTCTGAATATTTCATGGGTCCTCCTCCCCCAGAGGCCTCCAAGCACTCTCTGCACTAGAATGGAAATGCACAGTGTGTCCTTGTGTGCTGTCTGGCTGCCTCCTTCAGAGAGCAGGACAGAGCAGCTTCCACTGGAGTTGGCATGATGTGTCCCGTGAAGCAGAAGCCAGCTCATTGGTCGGCTTTGTTTTTGAAGTATTTCCTGAACAAATGCACGATGCACAAGGAAACTTCAGGGGCCCCACTGGAGAGCGTGTACACGTGGTTCCTGCCAGGTTGGGAAAAAGGCACGGGTGCTCCTTTCCAGGATTGCAGCAGAGACCCCAGACTGCTTGCCCCCAGGCTGGTCAGGCAGCCGCAGAGGGCTCCCTGAATTGGGACTTGCTGTCTCCGCTGCTGCATCTGGCTCTGGGAGAGTGTGCCTTTTACCCACCACATCCGCCTGAATGGCCACTGCTCAGTCCAGCCTTGCACCGTCCACCTCTGCTCAGAAGCCTGGAGCTGTGTCCAGGGGCTGAGTGCGTGCAGGGACATTGCCCTCATGGCTCAACCACAGGGCAGGAGAGAAAGCAGCAGCATTATGGGGCAGGTGTATGGACCTCACCGGTGCACATGCACACACATGCCAACACGTACACACGTGTGCACACTTTGGGGGCTGACTGAAATGTAATAAACCAGTAAGAAATTCGAGGTTTCACAGATGTGACTCTGTTCCAGCAGAGGCTGAAAAACTCACCCATCAAAAACTAGAAAACCTGGGGAAGAATATTTTTTTATCTATTGGAAGATGACCTGGGGTGCTCTACCACTAAGCTAGGTGCCCAGTCCTTTCTTATTTTTATTTTGAGACAGGGTCCCACCAGGCTGAACTTGGACTTGTGATCCTCCTGCCTCCACTTCCCAAGTCCCTGAAGTTTCAAGTGTGCACCATCACGACTGGGAAAAAGCCATCTTTAAATGTCTGTTTGGAAGCAACAGAGAATTTCTAAAGCAGCCAGAACTCTTAGGACCAAGGTCTGAAAGAAGGGGGAAGACAAGGATAAGGAACTGTCACCAAGGCAGAGCCACCACTCTGAGAGCAAGTGCTGGAGGCTGAGCCGTAGGAGCCGGACCCAGGTCTCAGCACCGGGTACTGGAGGCCGGGGGAGGGCTGTGAGGCCCTGTGTGCACAAGAACCCCGGGTAAGAACAGGCCTAATTCTCCCCAGAGTCCACTCCCAGCCGGGGACCTCCCTCCCTAGGTGGGGAAGACTCCTCTATGCTGTGAAGACACCATCATTGGCTCAGTGGCCTCTGGGACCCTCATAAGGAACACCCTCCATCAAAGGCCTTGGGCTCCAAGATGAGAACGCACCAAGGATGGGGAGAGGCTGCAGAGGCGGGGTGTCCTCGGCCAGGGCCTGCTGCTAAAGGAAGGTGTGCTCTGGCCCCAGGGAGGTGATCTCGGGAGACTCAGAGGTGAGGAGCAAGGGTGGCTGGGAGGCTGAGTGGTCTGAGGCCACGTGCAGGTAGGAAGCGGTGGCAGGGAAGACAGCAGAGAACTGAGCCCACGGCCAGTCCCACAAGGGCGGACGGGAGGCCCGGGAGCTCGCAGGCCTGGGGGTCTGGGCAGGGAGGATGGCGTCACCTGTACAAGACTTTCACACCATGCTCCCATCCGAGGGCGACCGCGACGATAATAGTAAAGTAGTTTACAACTGGTAAGCTCAGGGCACAACACAAACGCAAAGTAATCCAACGGGAAAAGGCCCCGAGGAGAGGGAGCAGAGGGAACACGGGCAAACCGGACAGCCCACCGCAGCGGGCAGATGCAGGCCTGGGCGAGCCACGTGTCCTCAGGACACCCCTGGACTGCTCAGCCAGGCCGCACCTGCTCGCAGCCAGCACAGGCTAGGAGGAAGGGAGCCAGGAGCCCAGGCCAGCCAGCAGGCCTGCCGCCGTCACCACCACCCGGAGCGGCAAGACACAGAAAACAGAGGCAGCCGGGACAGGCAAACCCACACGCTCACACCCACACCTGGAGTCAAGCGCCAGCAAGGACAGGAAACTGCGACCCCAGGTTTTGGTCTGGCGGGAACAGAGCCCCTGCAGCCGTGCCCACTGTCCTGCTGTGCTCAGAGCAGGAATACTGGACATGTGGGCGGCATGGACGTCTGGGGGGAGGACCGCAGGAGCAGAGTGACTGCGGCCAGGAGCAGACATCAGGGAGAGACCCCAGGCTTCCCCGGAGGGGCCCAGGGGGTGGGGACTGGGCTTTGTCCTCAAGTTTCACAACCCAACCCCCTGGGGCTGAGGGGACCAGGTGCTGGAGGTCACAGGTGAGCAACTGGCTGGACGAAGGCGCGGCATCCCTGGTGCAGCCTGTCCCTTCCCAGCCTGTCCACGGCGGTGCCGCCAGCCGCTGGACCCTGGCGAGCTCTGAACCACAGCACTGGGTCCCGCTTCTGGCCCACGTCCAGCAGGAGGCCTGGCTGGGTTTCCTGCTCCAAGATGCAGGGCACCAGCCCGGGATCTCCTGCAGGTCGTCTTCAGACCCCGTCTGCACGTGCCTTCCCAAGCCCACTCGCTGTGGAATGGCAGGGTGTGCGTACCTCACAGGCCTGACCCCTGCAGCCCTCCTCCTGCCTCTCCAGGCCTGAAACCCCCTTGCTGCTGGTCTCTGCAAGTAGGGAAGCTGGGAACCAGGACTTTGAGTGAAGAGTGGCTCTTCTGCTAGCAGATGGACTTGCGGACACACGGCTCCCAGGGAGCACCCCTGAAGCATCTTACAGACAAACGTCATGCTGTCTTTAAAGCATTGCTGAGCTGGCCACCAGTAAGGGAAAGGGTGCGCGCCAGGAGCAACCAGAGCCAGCTCAGTGCTACGAGGGCCCTTGGGACCCAGAGCCCTGGTTAAAAAAAAATCTAGAAGTAGTGTTTTGTTTTGTTTTGTTTTGTTTGTTTGTGTGTGTGTGTGTGTGTGTGTGTGTGTATGTGTGTGGTGCTGGGGACCAACCCAGGGCCTGCCAGGCCAGTGCTCTACCAGGCACTGCACCTCCAGCTCACAAGGGCCCTGCGTTTAAACTGCACAGCGAGGGACAAGGTCAGGCTAGGAGCCCAAGGAGCCTCAAGCAGAAACTTCTACCATGTGCAGCAACTCTTGAAGGACACATGCTCAAGAAATTGAAAATGCAGAGAGGAAAAGGAGAGGAGGAGGAAGGCCCACTCAGCCACTCGCCCCGATGGAGAACCAGACGTGTGGCTCAGGCACCCGTGCCAGCAGCGGCTCGTCTCGGGAGAGATGCTTAAAGAAAGAACAGAAGCTGCTGAAGACAGGTGGACAAGAGCCTCTCAAGGCTGAGCAGGCAGAAGTGAAATAAAACTTACAAATCAGAATAGGACAGATAATTTAGCTGGGTGCAGTGATGCAAGCCTGTAATCCCAGCACTTAGGGAGGCTGAGACAGGAGGATCGTGTGTTCAAAGCCAGCCTCAGCAACGGTGAGGCGCTAAGCACCTCAGTGAGACCCTGTCTCTACATAAAACACAAAATAGGGCTGGGGATGTGGCTCAGTGGTCGAGTGCCCCTGAGTTCAATCCCTGGTACCAAAAAAGAAAAAAAAAAAAAGAATAGGACAGATAATTTGAAAACGATGAACAGCAGATGCAGTCAGTGAGCTGGATGGTCACTGAGGAGGTCACCCAGGAAGCAGCCTGGACAGACACGGGTGAGATCCCAAGGAGTGCAAAGGCCCGGCCTGGCCAGTGAGGGGGTGGAGGAGGCCCCCGTCTAGAGCCTCAGGGAACGTGAGCAGGGCCAGGCTTGGACGCTCAGTCAAAACCACAGACTTTCAAAGACAAAGAGATTATTTGAGCAGCTAGAGAGAAAAGAAAGAGTAGCTCAATGAAATGGAAAAAAACAGTGGCTGTGGGAGTCAGGGACGGCCGTGTCTTCAACAGCCTGAGAGAACCTGCTCCCAACCGAGAATCCTTCATCCCGTCAAATTATCCTTCAAAATTGAGGGTGAATCAAAAATACCTGTCATTAAACTAAGACCTCTCCCTTTAGTCACCATGGAACAGCAGGGCCCAGCTCTGCTCTTGACCTAGACGAACAGAAAGCTGCACCAAACACTGATGTTTTCTAGACACTGGGTAATAGGCAGAACGGGACAGAGATTGCCAGGACGCGGGAAGCCCTGTCAGGAGCCCGTCAGCCCCCAGCCACGTCAGGAGGTAGCCTCCGGGCCAGAGGGTAGGGGGTGAGAACCATGGGAAGAGTGGTCTCCCTGCGCTGCAGGTAGTAGAAGTCTGGGAGATCAAAGCAACTAGAAGTTGCAGGGCTGGGTTCAAAAGAAGGAGCTGCAGAGGAAAGCGGGGGGTGGGGGATGAAGAGAGAGACAGGCAGGGCAAGGGAGAAGAGGAGGGGGCCAGGAACCCCCTCCAGACCTCGACTGAGTTCTGATCTGTGCTCATCTGCAAAGAAACCGCCTGAGAGCTGGGCAAGAACTGGGAGGGAGTAGGCGGGACAGTCCTGAGCTCCCAAAGTGCTGAGGACCCCTCATGTTCCCACAGGCCAGGGAACTGATTCGATCAAAAGCTACCACACAGAGAGAGAAGCAGGAGAACATGATCCATGCCAAGATCAGAAATCAGCCCACAGAACAGGCCAGGAAGACATGGCGTATTAGCATTCAGCAACATTTGAACAGTCACCACAACTGGATTCCTTGTGATCAAGAAGGCAGAGGAAGGTGTGAATGGTGGAGAGATAAGGTTGGAATAAAGACCCACATAGCGGGGAACACGTTCACTCATACACTGCTGGTGGGACTGCAAACTGGGGCAGCCACTCTGGAAAACAGTGTGGAGATTGCTCAGAAAAGTTGGAATGGAACCACCATTTGATCTACTTTTTCCACTCCTCAGCTTATACCCAAAGGACTTAAAATCAGCATACTACAGTGACACAACCAATCAATGTCCGTAGCAGCTCAAGTCACAATAGCTAAGCTATGGAACCAACCTAAGTGCCTTTCAACAGATGAATAGATAAAGGAAATGTGAAGCATTGACACAATGGAATATTACTTAGCCATAACTAAGAATGAAATTATGGCATTTTCCAGTAAATAGATGGAGCTGGAGACTATCACATTAAGTGAAATAAGCCAGTTCCAAAAAATCAAAGGTCGAATGTTCTCTCTGATATGTGGATGCTGACCCATAACAAGGGAGGATAGGGAGGGAAGAGTAGAAGTTCATTGGATTAGACAAAGGGGATTGAAGGGAAGGGCAGGGGGACAGAAATAGGAAAGACAGGAGAATGAATGGGACAGAACTTTCCTGTGCTCATACATGAACACACCACCAGTGTAACTCCACATCATGTTCAACCACAAGAATGGGAAGCTACACTCCACATATGTATGATATGTCAAAATACGCTACAGTCATGTGTATCTAAAAACAACAAATAATAAACAAAAGAAAGACCCACATCAAGGTTCTAAAGATGGAAAGCCCATGTCTGAGATGAAAAACACACTGGACGTCAGAGGACGCCTTCACACCCCACCCAGTGAGTCTAAAGGGTTCTTTTGACAAATGTAAAACAATGGGCAGCATTACTTCCTTAGTGGCAGGTAAGATAATGGTTGTTCTCAGCACTGGTACCATCCCAAGTGTGGCGAAATGCAGTCATAGAACATATCATCACGACCTGCCTGGTGCCTTCAAAATGTAACCAGTACTTTTTAATTTATTATCTTGGGGTGAAGTTGGGAGATAGGGAATGTGACCCTGATCACTGACTCACTTTCTCATCTAACACATCTGGGGAAGCCCCTCTCGTGTGACCCAGAGCCACGGCAGAGGAGAGGCTGTGGCTCATACACTCTCAGCTCTGCAGGAGCAGCTGTAGCAGGAGGAGGATGCTGGACCGGACGGAGTTCAAAGGCAGGAGAAGTCAAAAAGGAGAGAGAAGAAAGGGAAGGTGAGCTGGGCTTGGACGTGGGCGTCCAGTGGGTGGAAACAGTGGAGAATTTCACCTGTAGGATTTGGACCCCCACCAGCTCTTACATACACTGGGACATACAGCTCCTCTCTGGTCAGTCCTGCAGGTGCACTACCAGGCAGGCGAACAGCTCCGTAAAGGGAGGTGCTATCAAAATAAGAGCCTAAGACACGTGGCATCACCTCAGAAACAGGGCAGTGGGCCTGGAGGGCCACAGAGACTGCTGGTGGGGGCTCCACAGGCAGCAACAGAGAGTGTCGGAGGACAGAGAGAAGAAACGGCTACAGCTAGCAGCAGAGAGATGGAAGGCCCTGGGCAGAGCTGCCAGCAGAGCCACAGCGCGGGATGCTGGGCTTGACTAGAGATTCCCAGGCGGAATTGCTAGAACACGTAGCTGCACACAAATGTATCAAGTATGGATGAAATAATGGAGGCATTTCAGTTGATGGGCAAAATTGATAGAAAATATGAAGGAGTCAGGATTGGCTGGATTAAGAGTTGTCTGTCATTTGAGTTTTTCAGAAAATAAAATGTTCTCAAATTAAGAAAATGCCCCATGGCAAATATTGAATAAGGGTGCTCAAAGTCAACTATGGCCTTGGGGGCAAAGTTCCAATTCAGAGCATGGCTTTCATGGTTTTTATGGAGTTTTAAGGAAGATTTAAGGTGTGCCTCCTGGACTCTTTCAATATTAAGAGACTTGTAAGGATGTCTTTTGCCTAAAGGAGTAAGCTCCATGAGAGTCATAGGAAATCTACAATGTTTTTAAGAGAATTATAGTAGCAGAAGCATTGTCTGCATGGAATAAAAGAGTTCAAAATTAAAAGAGGTCCATGTGTCATCAACCTCCTGTGCCAGAAAGCAGACCAAAAAGAGTATTCAAGCAGAAATGCGGGCCATTCCTTACAGACAGAAAGGGTGACTCAGAGGGAGAGGCAAGAACAAAGGACCACCGCTCAGCCCAGAGGGAACTGGGCCCTTGCCTGGCCACTAGGTCCCAGCCACATGAGCCCTCTAGCTGTTGCCTCCTACTTCCCTTCTTTTGATCAGAAGGACCTCCTGGCACCTCCCCGTTACATGCTTGCTGCATGGGAGTGAGTTTGACCCCTTTGGTTTACAGTTTCTATGTTGAGAAAAATTAGCCTTGAGGGAATGTGCCTTGGGGCTGTGCCAGGGCATGGACGATGAGACCCCGGACTCTGAGCTGATGCCACAGTGGGACGGGACCTGGGGCCCTAGCGCACACATTTGGCACATGGGAGGGCAGTAAGTACCTCTGCAAGCGAGGCCTGCGATGTCAGGTGTTTTCTGAGCCACTTCCCATCCCACACTCTTCAGTGTGAACCTGGGACACTCACCAGGAGGTGGGTCCATTTCTCCACCTTCTTAAACAGTCACTTGAGGCAAAGTCAGAAGTTTGTTCTTACCTGGATGGGCCTGGATGGGCCTGCATGGGGGGACACTGGGGTGCACGACTGTAGAGCTCACCCAGTGGAGTGAAAAGGATACACTCCACCAACACACAGGACTGGGAACCTCGTAAGGGCTGTGACACATTAGGAAACTCCTCCATAAAAAGCAAACTGTCCAGTGTTGTTGTATTTAATAGTTTGTTTTTTTTGTTTTGGGGGGTTTCATTGGTCTGACATTAACCAAAAGCAGCTCAACAATGCCTCTGGTGCTTTGAAGTATTCCTTCAAGATTCTTACAGGATGTGCAGGCTGGGCCATGGCTCACGTGGGGCTGAGCTGTGGCTATCACCTTGGCCCACCTGTCTCCACCACCCAGAGGTTCCAGGATGCTGTGGCCCAGCACTGGCCAGGAGCCTGGTTGCTAATGTCCCCTGCTGTGTAAACGTCCTGTCCTCTAGGCAAGGCCTCAGACACGATATCAGGGCAGGTCTCTGGCAGGGCCATGAACTGCAGCAGGCCCCAGTGTCCCTGCTCCTGGTCTGGGGCCTCCAGGAAGACATAGAAGGAGCTTCTGAAGGGAGCCAGGTCCTAGGGTGGCAGATGGGACTCCCTGAAAAGGCAGGGGAGAGGCTCTGGGCAGCAGCTGGGCTCAGGTGAGAGGTGGCCTCGTGCTGGGTGAGGGAGGGCAAGAGGCCGCATCCCAGGGGTGTCCTCTCCCTGTGGCCTCACCGGGGTCCCCTCATCCCTCTTGGTCTGGATGCATGTGTCAGCCTGCCCTTGGCCTCCAGAGTCTGGGCTTAACCCAACGCAGCAAGAGCCCCTCAGTTTCTCTGGCCAGCTTCAGACTGGGCTGGGGGTGAGAGTCTGGTGGCTGAGGGCGGGGCTCCAGGGGGGAAGGGGCACTCGGTGTCTGGGTAGGGGTGTGTGAGGAGGTGTGCTGGGCTTAATGGTGTGCCCCAATTCACATGCACCCAGAACCTGTGACCGTGGCCTCATCTGAGGACAGAAACCCACCATGGTGCGAGTTCTGTCAGAAGTGGGCAGGCGCCGCAAATCGGCCTGCTGTGAGGGCTGGGGTGCCTCTGCCCACACCAGGGGCCCTGGGTGCGTCTTCCAGAGGAGCAGAGGGTCCGTGCAGTTCGGGTGGGGATTTCACACCCTTCCAAGTTCTCATGCACATACACAGGGAGGAGGGAGCCCCGGTGCCCCCAGGGAGAAACCCAAGGTCTCTAACGGGGCCCATGGAGGACATGCCTTCTACAAAACAACCCAGGACGCTTCCCGGCACCCAAGCTTACACTGTGTGTCTGCCTGCAGAGCTTTCCACAGGGGTCCACACCGCTGCGGGACGTGCTCCCTGGGCAGGGAGAAGAGTTCTCAGTGCCCACCTGGCATGGCCTGTGCACTTTCTACGCTGCCCACGCTTCCTTTCTGGTTTTATAAGCTCGTGTTGTTCAGGAGGGACACTGTGACACGGAGCAAAGAAAGGCTGAAGCCAAGGGAAGGCACAGTCACTGCAACAGCCTCCCGGAGGAAAGCCGCCAAGCCTGTGGCTCTCCCTCAACACCCGCCCACGGGCAGACAGCGTCATGAGGTCGAGGACGGGGTCCAAGAATGACTTGCCCGACACAAGGCTGTGACGAACTCACGCGCACCTAAGAACATGGCTCCAAACCCAGAAGGCAAACACAATCCACAGTCCTAACGGAGTTCATACGCTTCTCTCCATAGCAGAACAACGCAAACAAATCAGGAGTGTTTGGAAGGTCTCTTCAATGGTGCTCATCAGAGATGTCAGGATGCAGAGCAGGATTGTGGAGCATGTGCTCATTGATGTTTTACACCCGTCTGTGCTCCTCACACACACGCACACACACACACACACACACTTTGGTTTTGCATGTACTTTTTTTTTTTTTTTAATACCGGGGATTGAACTCAGGGGCACTCGACCACTGAGCCCCATCCTCAGCCCTATTTTGTGTTTTATGTAGAGACAGGGTCTCACTGAGTTGCTTAGCGCCTCGCCATTGCTGAGGCTGGTTTTGAACTTGTGATTCTCCTGTCTAAGCCTCCCAAAGTGCTGGGATGACAGGCATGGCCCCATGCCCAGCTTTGCATGTAGAATTCTTGAAAGGCTACGATTCTGAGGAGTGAACTGGCATTCGTGAGGGTGGGCAATAGAAACTTGCATAGAGACACAAGCTGTTATGCCATTTATCATGCTTAGTTTATCATGTACACATATTAACCAGTTTTTTTAAAAAAATATTTTTTAGTTATGCATGGATACAGTGTCTTTATTTTGTTTTATTTATTTATATGTGGTGCTGAGGATCGAACCCAGTGCCTCACACATGCAAGGCAAGTGCTCTGCCACTGAGCCACAACCCCAGCCCCTTAACCAGTTTTTAAAAGAAGGGAAGGGGAAAAAGAAAAATCAGTTTGAAAAAATTAGATTAATTCACTTTCCTTGCAAAAAGTATCCAGCTGGTTTCCCAATTACTGTATCAAATCAAATTGGTGACAAATCATGCTAAGTCTGATTTCAGTGGAAATCAACACAGCGGTGGGACATCAGTCTATTTATCACAAGAATCGACATGTGTACCCAAATACGACAGGCCTTGCCGAGAGGAGCTCGTGTGCCTTCTCTGCGGCTTCCACTAACACAACCCTCTTCCCAGGGAATCCGCAGCCTGGTCCCTCATCCCCAGGCTTGGCGGCGGTCTTGGGCCCTGTCGCCAGGTTGCTGCGGCCCTCACCGTGAGCTGCACCCACTGCGCGGGCTGGGGACTGAGTGGCCTCCAGGAGGGAGGCACCACCCTGGCCACCAGGGCCTTCTCCGGTGTCCACACCCTGTCTGTGGAACCACGCCCACGGCCTTCTCTCAGGCTACCCCCTGAAACCACGCCCACTACCTTCTCCCGTGGCCATACCCCTCCCTGGAGCCACGCCCACCCGCAGGGGCTCGTGCACACCTGGGAACCTACCTGAGCACTCCATTGTCCTGGGGGCGGGGGGGACACAGCGCCTCACAGAGCTGCAGAGTGACAGGGGCGGGAGGGCAGTCAAAGGGAGCCCACCAAGGGTCTGCGCACCGGCATGACTGCCCCCTTCCCCAGTAGGTGGTGGAGGGTGGGTGGAGGAAGGTCTGAGCATGTCTGGTGGGGGAGACTGGAGCAGGAGGTCCGCAGGACACCCTGGAGAACCGGCATGCAGGGCTGAGTGGGGACAGACGCAGGGCACATGTAAAGGTCCAGCCGGTATTTAAGCCAGTAGAGGGAAATCCCATCAAAGTGACAGCTTGCTGTAGAAAGGAGGGCCACCTCGGGTCTAACAGACCCTTCAAGTGACAAGACAAACCCGCCCTGTGCCCTGGCGGCTGTTGCTGGGCACCTGACCCCAGGTGTCCATACACTTACAAATCTGGTCTTCAGCATGAGGAGGAGGGATGGGCTTCTAGTGGGGCAGTGAGTGGGGGATCAGGATCTGAGCACAGGGAGGGCCCGAGGTCTCCGTCCTTCCCAAGGGGCCTGGCAGAATCCTCTCCACCCACAGCGGCTCCAGCAGCTGCTGACTCCTCCCCGAGGCTGGCCTGCACCCCCTGGGGGCCCTGGGCCTCGACTTGACTGATAGGAGACCTTCCTGGAGCGGCTACTGAGCCCAGCACGCGGGACCCACACGCACGTGCAGGCCGCATGTCAAGTGCCAACTCCTGGGGCTGCGAGCAACTGACTAGAGGACCGCAGAAACCCTGAGATGCACCGCGGCCAGCGAGCCTGGAAGAGCGTGAGCTTTTGAGCACCCGAGGGAGCCCATCCCAGAGCGCACTGTCCTCTTGTGCTTGGGCACAAGCCCCAGTAGAGCCTGCTGGGATGGTGTGGCCGCCTCTTGGCAAGCTATCTGGGATTCGGCAAAAGAACCTGGGATGAGCTGGTGACAGTAGGAGCTGGTAACTCCAAAACGCTCTCCCTATTGGAATTTTGCTTCTGAATGGAGCAAAAGAACCTCACCTCCGCACTGGGCCAACTCCCACCTCCAGTTACACACGGGCTGTCCGCCCGCGCCCCCGACCCCCGATGCTGGCACCTGCACGCCCTGGTGAGACACCACCAGCCCAGGCCAGCCGCCCCAGGCCTGGTCCTCACTGCTGAGTCTCCAGTCTCTCCCAGAGCCACAGGAGCTCAGCGGCCTCCTGGTCAGCACCCAGCTCCTCCCTCTCAGCACCCTAGTTACTGTTAACCTCTTAAGAAAAAGAACGTTTAAGTAGAAGAAAATGTTTCACACATACTGTTAACACACAGGTCTTTTATCAACAGTTGGAAAACAGGATTTTCAATATTTTTTATGGAAGAAGGGACCCGTGAAAGCAGGGTGGCTTGACTGGGAGCTCCCTGGGTCTGTCCTGCCATGCTGTGCTGCCGGCCAGTGGTCTCCCCGGCCGGGCAGGCCCCTCCTGCCCAACTCCCAAGGTCCGTGGTGCCCAGCAGAGCTGAAAGCTGTGTCTCCAGTTCTCAGTGCACTGAGCTCGTGAGGACTCCCTGATCACGTGACACCTGGGGGTCAGGCCACAGCTGCCCCTTCTTTTCTGCAAAAAGGTGCAAATGACTCCCCGGTCTCATGCGAGCCAGGCGGCCTTGTGGTCCAGGAGTGCTGAGCACAATGCAGGGGGGAGCCTGTCCCCCAGCCCTCAGGGTGACTTGGGGACCTGGTGGGGGCTTGGCGAGGGTCTAGGGCAGGGTTCCGCTCCAACCCCAACTCTTTGAGGGGCCCTGGGGCAGCGCCACATGGCCCAGAGGTCACAGCTGCTGGGCAGGGGCTCTCTATCCTGCTGCGGGTATCACATTCCATGACCACGGGTGACAGAGGCTAGTGTGACAGCAGGGGAGCCTGCTCCTGTCACCTCTGCATTCCGGAAGTTCCTTCAGATGCCCTCTGTCCTACCTGGACTGCAGGGGAGCAGAGCCTTTGTCTGGCTGCTGTTTGCCTTCCCTGTCTCTTGGGAAGAAGGTCGTCCTGGCAGGGAAAGGCCTGGGCAGCAGACGGCCAGGTGGCCTCTGCGTGTAGAGGGCAATGAGTGATCCCACGAGCAGGGAGCAGCTCCACAGCACTGCAAGCCTGGGTCTGCAGAAAGGGCATGGTGGCCCTGTGCAGGGTGGGGTTGTCTGCCCCAGGCCCGTGACCCTGGCCCTCATGTTCCCCCTTGCTGTAAGAAACTGACCAGCCTCTGGCCCTTCACTCTGGGGTCAGGCTGAAGTCTCCGCTTGCAACACAAGGACGTCTCTCCTTTCCTGGGAGGCGAGAAAGGGACCAGGAAAGACCGCTGTCAACACGAGGAAGACAGAAACAGGGGACAAAGGAGACACCGTTGTCTGGGAGGCTTGGAGACCCAGCCAACTTCTCTTTCCAACGGATGAAGGTCGATGAAAGGCGCCATTAGCTAATGGAACACGGGACCACAACACAGGCTGGAGAGTCGGCGCTTCTGTGCCTAAAATACAAATCAGCCCCGAAAGTTGACAGGAGGAGGAGCCAGGCAGTGACCCGAGCCCTACACAGCGTCCAGCAGTGCAGGCCTGGAGGCCAGCAACCAGCGCCGCAGCGGCAGCGGACAGGTGTGTGCTGCCTGGAAGTCGCCTCTTTCCCTCCCCTGGGCACCACCCCATCCTGGGTCATGCCCTCGCCTCCCAGGGGCGATCCCAAGGAGGAGGACAAGACTCAGGTCCAGGGCCTATCCTGGGTCACACGAAGCCCTGCTGCCCTTCCGTGCCTGGTGGGGTGCTCAGCAGCATTCACACCCGCTGGTCAAACTGGGGCTGCAAGCCCCGCCTCCAACACAGGGCAGGCGAACCTCAAATGCGCCCCACCATCCCATCGCAGCACCCGGAGGCGGCCATGCTGGGCCAAGCTGCAGGGTGTGGCCAGGCTCACAGGCAGACGGAGGGGCTTCCCTGAGGCCCGTGAGCGCACCGTGGACCATGCGTGGCGCCAGGGGGCATGGCCAGGCGTGCCCAAGGGAAGGGGCTTAGGACCAGCAGCCCCACTGTCATCCACTGAAAGCCAGCCCTCGACACAGCGCTGCTGACCACAGAGAAAGACCAAGCGTGACCCTGTGCTGTGCCCAAGGGGCTCCCTGGGCGTCCTGTGCTGCTCAGGGAGCTTCGGGTACCATGGTCCTGAGGGGAAGTTGGGGTGTCTGCCTGCCACAGTGGGCAGAGAAGTCAGGCCCAGCATGGAGCTGTGGTCACTCTGGAAGCCAGGGGCAAGAGCTTCCTGGGTGTGTCCTGGCCAGGTAGCCGTTGAAAGAAGCCAAGACTTGCCCAGTGCAGGGAAGTGGCTCGGCCAGGGAGCCTCAGGGGGTGAACGGCAAGTATTGGTGTTCACACCTGGGGACGGGCAGAACCAGGAAGGCAGCCAGCCAAGGCTCAACCTGACAGCTGGGAGATGCCCCACACGGAGGGCAGGAGCTGAGCGGCAAGAAACAGAAGGTGAGAACGCGGCAGGAAGTCCTGAAGGCAGAGGCGAGACCAAGAGCAAGTGGTGCCCCGGGGGCTCCCGAGAAGCAAGATGAGGAAGCTCAGGATCGTCTGGTGGCAGAATCGCACACTAGACACCGTCAGAGGTCAGATCTGGAAACTGGAGGACAGGCCACGGCATCGCCCAGGCCCCAGGGAAAGACAGAGGTGATGGAAATGGTCAGAGGAGGCCGGGTCCCTACGAGGCAGGACTAGACACTTCAGAGGAACATGCACAACAGCCCGAGTGGACACAACTGCAGCCCACGGGCAGTGCTTTTCCTGGGCTGAGGTGGGTCTGCCGGTGCAGACTGGATGTCTGAGGTGCTGCTTTAAAGAGGCAAAGCAAGAAACATGACGTGTGCTGGGAACAGGCCTGTGAGCCTGATGAGGGAGACCCCGGAGCCCACCAGAGGGGCCGAACTCCGCTGGCCCCACATACCTACACCGTGGGGAGCAAGGCAGCCCAGAGTCACCTCCCGCCCTCCCCACTGGGGACGTGGGCAGGCACCTGGCCTCCCTCTCCAGGCTCCATTCCTCCTCTGCAGAGTGCAAATGATTATGGCTCCTGCTGCCAGGTGTCGCTGGGAAGGAGCCTCACTAGGCCACGGCGGCCTCCATCAGTGCCCAGCACAGAGCAGGCTAGTACCTGCTACCCGTGAGCCCACAGAAAGAACTCAGAGACGCAGGGGTGCTGCTAGCACTAGGATCAGAGGAGCCCTCCACATTGCAAGGATGCCACCTCAGACTGGCTTCAACACGCATCTCTTAATGAACATAAGTCCAGGGGAAGGCAGACTTCAGGTGCTGTCTGATCCAGGTCCCAGTCACATGCTCCCCAACTCTGCCATGCATCTTCCGTTATGGTATCACAGTAGCAGCAGCAGCTCCAGGCTTCACCTCCACAGTCCAGGCCATCCCAGAGGGAGTGACAGCATCTGCCCAGACTCCACATACAGACCAATGGTGGAGGTGGCACACTGGGCTGACCACTTCAGATCAGCTAGGGAGGAGTGGGTGCCCAGTGTGGGCTGCAGTGGACACCCAGACAGTGGACACCCACACAAAATTGAGGTAGGTTCTGAGCCATGGGGGAGGTGTTTAGCCCAGCAAGCGCAGACTCCTTGCAGGCCCCTCCCCAGATGAGAATGCGGGTCCCCAGGGTTCCCCGGTCATCCAGGGCCTGGGGCTGTCCTCACCCCAGAGTTCCAGCTGAGCTCCTTCTCCAGTCAACAGCCCTGGTGCTGCCCAATGGCTGGCCTCTGACCTCTGAGGAGGCAGCAGTTTGTGCTGGGTGCGGGAGGGGGGTCAACCTACTCCCCCTGGAAGCAGAGTTGGGGGCCCCGCAAGGCGCCCCTCCCTCCCTCCACATTGCAGAAGAGAAGCTGTCTCGTTGTGTTGTTCGTGGTGGCTGCAGGGAGGAGAGGCTGAGGCTCAGAGAGAGAAGCTGACCTCAGGGTCGAGGGCCGAGGTAAGGAAACCCGACCTCACCCCAACCAATTTCCTCCACACAGACCTGGGCAGAGAGCACTTCTGAGCAGCCCAGGCTCCGGCCTCACCTCAGGGGCGGAGAAGAGGGGTGAGGAGGGAGGGAGGCACAGTCTGGGAGTCTGGCTGCCGGCAAGCAATCTGATTAGCCTGAAGCTCAGAGCTGGGATCCGATTAGCCGCCCAGGCCCGGCCTGGCTTCCCTGGCACAGCGGATGGAAGAGAGGGTCTGGCGTGCCCTGCAGATCCAGGCAGCTCCCTGGGGACATTGCCAGGTCCCGCCTGGCCTTGGCAGGGATGTTAACCTGGCAGCTGAGCAAGAGGCCCATTTGAAAAATTAAAGACATGACGGAGGAAAAAGATCTCTGGAAATTTCCACCTGTGTGCTGGGGACCGAATCTGGTCACCCCCACTGGGGTGGCAACAGGGCTGCTGCCGTCCTGCCAAGAAGCTCGGTGGGGCGCATTCCCCCCCAGCCGGATGAGGAAAGGCTGAGCAGCAGCACTGCCCCCTGAGCATGCACTCACGCCCAGGGGCAGAGGGTCCGGACAGCTGCAGACCTGGGCGTGCCCGGTCACAGCCCCTCAGGAGCCCAGAAGCACTCCACACACTTCTGGGGCGAGTGCGGCCACCGCGCTGCGGTCCCCGCAAGCCTCACTCCACCTCAAGCCCACAAGAAACCTCCCCGGTCTGCCGGGAGCCCAGGCTGCACACGTCACTGCGCACTCGGGTGGCCCTTGGAGGCTGCGTGGAAACCAAGGCCAGAGGCACACCACTCGGAAACTCCTCCCTGCCCCACATCCCCGGCCACAGCTGATGTGCGTCTGGTCACTCTGGGTGGACCTGCACCTCTGCAGCTTCATGCCATGGAATCCAGAGCATGCACTTTGGTCTGGTGGTCACTCGCCGCCTGGCAAGATGACCTTGACATCTGTCCCTTCTCAATGCTGCACCCTGTTACACTATGCGGCCACCATTCGTCCACATGCTCCTTGGGCCTGTGGGCTGATTTTAGTGTTGCCAGTTACTATAACGCCACCAGGAGCACATGCTCTTGCTCTCGGGGGTAAACACTAGGGCAGGAACGTCGGGGCCACAGAGGGCGGAGGTGTAGCTCTGCAGTGCCTGCCTCGCTGCCGTCCTGCAGGGAGGCTGCCCCTGCTCTGTGCCGGTAGTGCCCAGCGGTTCCAC
>PVHX01021872.1:0-28846 GCA_004024805.1 Geosciurus inauris | reverse complement strand
GTTCAAGTGACTAAATATTTACTGAGCACTTATTCTATGCTGGGCCCAAGATTAGGAGTCTAGCATTTAGAAACATGTGAATATATGTGTCTGTTATAAAGAGAAGAGTAAATGTCATTGAGACAAGACTGTTGCCCTATTGAAGAATTTCTCCAGAGCCCTCTACATGTCTGTGTTCTTAAGGTTATAAATGAAGGGGCTCAGCAGTGGGGTGACCACTGTGTACATAATAGAAGCAACAATGTCCTGGTTACTAGAGATGCCAGATGAGGGGAAGAAATAAAGTCCAATAATTGTGCCATAATATAGAGACACCACAGAAAGGTGGGAGCCACAGGTGGACAGGGCTTTGCAGATCACGTGGCTAGATGGAACTTTGAGAATGGTGGCCCCTAGGCGGCCATAAGAGATCAGGATGCACATCAGCGGTAGAGTGATGACTGCCACTCCCATGGTGGAAATGACCAGTTCATTGAGGGAGGTATCTGAGCATGACAGTTTGAGTACAGCAGCAAGGTCACAGAAGAAATGGGGGATGGTGTTGCCATCACAAAAGGACAGCCTGGTCAGGAGGAGGGTGTGAGACAGGGTGCTGGTACAGGACAGGATCCAAGACACCGCCACTCGCAAGGTACATAGCTCCTTTCTCATGACGATGGTGTAGTGGAGGGGTGGCAGCCAGTCACATACCTATCATATGCCATGGAGGTGAGAAGGAAATTGTCCAGATCAGTGAAAAATATGGAAAAAATATATCTGTGCTCTACATCCTCATAAGGGATGGACTGATCCTGAGTTTGCATGCTCATGAGCATCTTTGGAGCTGTGACTGAGGAGAAAGAGATGTCAGTGAGAGCCAAGTGGCTGAGGAAGAAGTACATGGGGGTGTGGAGGCGAGCGTCCAGACCGATGAGCAGGATGATAACAGATTCCCCAGCACCGTGATCAGGTACATGCCCAGGAACAGGGTGAAGAAGATGCCCTGCTGCTCTGGCTAGATGGGGAGACCCAAGAGGAGGAACTTGGACATGCTACTCTGGTTCCCCCTCCTCATGTTGCTCTACTCTCTACTGGGACTGGAGGGCCATTGAAGAAAGTAAAAGTAAAGTGTGACTCAACAGCAGGCAGATAAAAATGAGATCCATTCAAATGATGAATACTGTATGCCAGTATCCGTCTGCATTGCCGTGTCCCTGTTTAAAAAATCTGCTAACAGGAGCTGGGGCTCAGCGGTTGAGCGCTTGCCTCGTATACGTGAGGCACTGGGTTCGATCCTCAGCACCACATAAAATAAATAAAGATATTGTGTTCATCTACAATTAAACAAAATATTTTAAAAAAAATCTACTAATAGAGAATTTGCCAACAGAGAGGAGAGTTTGATATGGAAGATCCACCCGGCTCCATTGGCATTTTCCACCATCTAGGGAAAAGGCAGCTCAGACCAAAGCATAATTTGCGGTTGTGTCTAAGTCAATGAAGAGAAAACCTCCATGGTCTTAGAAGAGGAATATCAGGTTAAAATGTTCCCATGAGCTATTCTGTCTCTGTGCTTTTAAAAACAATCACTGGGCTGTCTCATGCCTTCAAGTTGTGATATATTGAATTTTTGAAATATGACTTCAAAATCCATTAAGAAGCAAAAAGTATGTAGCAGAAGTTTCAATGATGTATGTCTTATGAAAACTGGGTCAAAAATGAAGCGCCAAAGCTCCCTTTATATATAAAATTGATGAGAAAAAAATTGGTTAAAATGTCACTGCTATTAAAAAGAGAAAATATTATTGGCAGATCCATGTTTATTATAAGTAATATATTTGTCAGGATCTTTTAGATAATTTTCTAATAACCTTCTGATTCAATGATTTCTCATGGCACCATGAAAACACAACCTATCATGAAGTTTTTATCAACTGAGGATAAAGAGAAGGGACAGTGATATACCCTTTCCCCCTTTTTATCTTCCTCATTAGGCTTCCAGAATCTTGACCTATATCACTTGCTAATCAGCCCTCTTCAAGATCCAGTTATATCCAGGGCCCCCAACTCATCAGTATCAAGTGTCTTAAAAAATCTATTTGTAGCCCTCCCCATCAACCATTATCTACCCATTAAAATACTCTTAAAACTAAGTTATCAAATCCTATAAGACAAGTGGGAAAAAGTTCCCTTTTAGCCCCAGATCAGTTAAATGCCTACTAGAGATGCCTATAGACAGTAAGTCAATATAAGATTTCCAATTTTATTATAGTAGTTCTTAACTGGAGGAAAAATTTAGAAGTTTTATATAGGTTAGTGGTAGGCTAAAAGTTCTTTGCTTTTCTAAGTTGGTGATTTGACCATGCTCCTATCCCATATGGATATACTATCTCCCTTTAAACTTACTGAAAACAACCAACATATTAGATGTGAGAGTTCTGAATACAAGAATACCTGGCCCAGTTCTCAGTCTGTCCTTGATCACTCAAATATTCTGGTTCTCCTTGGAACTGTGACTTTAAGGTAAGAGCTTCCTTCCTGAGGGCTGCGTGTATGTTGAGAAAAGCATTACAATTAGGAATAGATTCAGATTCTGACTATATCACTTCATATTTGTGAGTTCTTGGCAAGCAGCAAAACCCAAGTTTCTTCATCTCTAAACTAGAAGTAAGACATTGAGCTTAGGTCCTGAGAATATTCTGAATGTTAACAGAGAACGAAACTCAGATGTCCCAGTATTCTGGACTTTCCTTCCTCTTTCTCTGTTCTCATTTCTCATGCTATAAATCGATGACATGACTCCCTCCCAAAGTTGTAATTTTATCTAGTTTATGAGATTTAGATTTTAAGAAAAGCTCATGGGTCTAATCAAGCCATGCCTTTTGTTGTTGTTGTTGTTCTACAGAATTAGCTCTAAGTGAAGACCACATAAAGACTCTCATTCCACCACACCAACCTTCTCAATAATTCCTTAACAACGGCTTGCTGATGGGTATGGAGCTGTGTGCTATGGAAGGCAAAGGCCAAGTTTTTAAGCCAAATAGAAGGGATTCAAATCACCTCTCCACCATTTGTCAGTTCTATGTCTTTAGGGAAAATGTTACACCTCTTGGAACTTCAGCTTTTCCTCTGTTAGACTGGAATGATAGTCCCTGCATCTTACTGTAAGAATTAGGTACAATGGTATCTGCAAAACAACTCTCTCATAGGATGTGTCTTAGATGAGGTGACATAGCTTCCATTAAATATAGAGTATAAAGATCTCTAGGAAAGAAACTCGGTCTTATCTTTAATGAAAACCAAGAGAAAAAAGTAACTATGTTGAAACATTCAAAAATCTTCTCTTTTAGCTATTTTGAAATACACAGTACACTGTAGTAGATCTTTCCTAGGACCAGGGTTTGATGTCTTTAATGAAGGTCTGAGACTACACTAGGGATCATAGGTTAAGAAGTCTTCAGGGTGATTCTAACAGGGAGTTGCAAGATGAGTGCTTTGCTAAAAAAGGAATCAAAGCTCTCTAGCCAGAAATGACTTCAAACATACAAACAGATGAAAGTAGCATTGCTATACAAATGGGAGGGAATGATCAGGGACTTTGGAAAGAAACATCAGAGAGAACTGGTTTACACCACACACATTTAACAAGCACACATCCTGATACCTAAAACATGAATGATGACACAGTATCTCCAGCCTGGATTTGAGGATGTGCTTACTAATTTACATAGTCATCTGGCTCTATTCCTCATCTCTCTAAGACTTGGAGGTAGAGGCATGAGCATTATTGGCTTGTGGTGGTTTCTATATCCTTGTCTTTAGAAACTAGGAGTCAAAAACAATTTCGGCACAGAGAGCACAGAGTCTCTTAGCACCTGTGCATGCACACACACGGTACTGATGCAGAGTACCCAGTCCTGCTCTGAACTTTATGCTAAAGTGATTCTACTTGCAGAAATTTGTATTGACTTCTCAGCTGCTCTCCAGTAGACCCAGATTTTGCATATAACTTCTGTGGCACTGACATCAAAGAGAAAAGTCATGAACCTGGAGATTGTTTTTCTCATTTCACCACCTTCAGAAATGGAGATGTGAAGACTCCGCTCTATCCACTAGAGTTAGGACCCAATGGAATAGGCCACCAAGCTTGTGATTAGAGACATGAATTAAACATGTATTAATTTCTCAGTTTTCCTCTTACTCCCTCTAGGACAGATGCCTCAGGGCAGTGGTCTCTAAACTTTGATATTCAGTAGAATCAACTGGGGACCTTGTTAAAGATGCAGATCTCAGCTCCACCTCCAGAAATGCTCCATTCATGAGATCTGGGGCCATATATTTTCCAGGCAAGTGTTTCTGAGGACAGAATTTGAGAAAACATTGTCCTTAGGAAGAGCATCCAGGTGCATGCCCCAAGCTCAGGAGATGGAGAAAGACCTCCCCTGCCAGATTCAGATTGTGCCTGGTTAGGTCATAGTTTGGGATGTGCTGAGAAATTTTTCTCTCAAATGGAAATTTCCCTTTGCTTGTCTGTTTGTAAAAGTAATTCACATGATGTGAATACATATACTATGGACATAAAAACAATGGCAAAAGTTAAAACGGTTTTTATAAGTAAACATATATTTATGTAAGTGAGATTCATTTTATAGTATTTTGTGGTTATTTTTTCTATAATTATTGTGCTCACATTTATATTTTCACTTCTAAGTGCATCATTACTTTTAAAATATACTTAAAGTAATGAAGGTTTAATCAGTCTCTTCTGGAATTAACAGAGAGATTCCCTGTGCAATGTTAATTAAAGACTATACAAGGTCTTGAAATCATCTATTTTATCAGTTGCCCAACCAAGACTACTTTAATATTTCTAAAAGTATCAACTGTAATGGGATTCTCTGTTTGGACTCCTCAGTATGAGTGGCTTGATTGTTTGAAAAGGCAACAATCCAACTGTGAAAATGCCTGAACAATGGAAGTTCCCATTGAACTCTGGGAAAGGAGGTGACCATGTCAAATTGTTTTCACTCATCCATAGTATAAACCTATGATTATGGAATGAACTTTGATGAGCAAAAGCAGAAAGTGGCTATTGTAATTTTTCACATATATATTAAATATCAAACATCCAACTCCTTCAGAGTGTTTTAAAGTGCATCCTCGCATCTCAAGAAGATATTAGTTTATGATATTACCACAGCCTTCGATGTCATTCCAAGTGCTGGTTACATACTATCTAATCTTATATTTATGTGTGAAATTGGGAAAACATTGTATTTTGCACAGGGCAGGTACAAAAAAAAAAAACCACACAGAAGTGATATAAAGACCAAATTAAAAATGTGATGCATCTAATGATAATAATATGGATTGGATTTAATACAAATGCTATCTTACATCTTGTGTCAAGAAACATGTCAAGTTCTATAAGGCCTTTTAGAAATGAATGACATCATAAAGCATAAAATTGCTCAATGTCCTGCCAAGAACTCGAGTACCTGTGTGTGTGGGGGGAGTACAGCTTTTTTGATATCATCTAATATTTTATAACTAATGCCCATTTTAGTGTATCAGGTATCATGTATGAAATAATTGTTAGTGCAAAATAAGAAAACATGTTTTTTTAGAATTATTCTAGAACATGTGAACATGTCCTAATGGTTCAGGACCAAATCAGAGTATTGAGTGACATTAACAAAGTCACAATTCACATTGAAATTAATCAAAACTTAATGGAAACAATAGCCACTGTTGAACATATGATGTATTTTTTCAAAACTTTGGATTTATTTTCACTTAATTATAGTTTGATGTGATAATATAAGATATAATATATAGTATCTGATATGTCTATCTTCTATATGAAAAAGAAGAGAAATTCTCATGGCTCAGGAAAGAATATTAGATTTTTTATCTCTTATTAGTATTCTAATAATATTATCTATCATATTAGAGCTTAAAAAATTCACTGCATCCACAATGAAATAGAAAATATCAGCACAAATCACTGTTTTCTCTATACTTAAAATAATTTAAGCTGTCTCTTGTTTAACTCTACCTGCTAACAGAATTCATGAAAGTGTTACAAATTTGCATCCAACAACTTCTAAGGTTGAGTTCTAAGACCAGTTCTTTTCAAATTCTAGTTCACAGTTCTGCAGCATCAGCACTGCCTGGGTGCTTGTTAGAAATGCAAATTCTTGGGCCATACCTCAAAACTGCTGAATAAGAATTTATGGATGTAGATCCTAAGAATTCATACTTAGCAAACCCTCCAAGAATTCTTATGTACCCTCAAGTTTGAGAAGCTTTGCTTTCATTTAGGAAAGCAAGATGTCCATGAAGGCTAATCAGGGCTGAATCCACACTGGCATTTGTAGGAAATGATGTTACCTTCAGAGTGTTTGCACTCTTATTTGGTTCTATTTCTAAAGAGACCAACACGAAGTGCTACTTCATTGATGATTGAATTTTGGAGTTAAACAAAATCAATGACACAATGTTGGCAAAGGGGGTCCCTGGGGATGTCCTGACCACCAGACACCTCAATCTTCAGAGCTGTGACCTTTTACATCATGAGCAGAGAGTAATACATTTCCTCTTATTTAAGTGCCAAGTCATTTTTGTTCTTTGATTTCAGTAGACCCATAAAGATGCACAGGAGAGAAGAGTGAGATGATATAGCAAATTCTTTGATTCTGGGTTGTTTTAAAGCCTGAGACTGGGTCAAAAATATATGGGTTTTCAAAAATCTCAAATGAGGGATAACCAAACTCTGAATTATTGTATTATTTATAACCCCCAAATTGAAGAAATAAGTAATAAAATTAATTTTATATTTTCTGACCAAAAACTATTTGTAAGAAAGCCAAGTTGAAAGTAGAATAGCAAGTATTAGAAGCTAGGAAGGGTAAATGTGAGAAGAGGTGGAGGAAAGTTGGTAAACAGCTACCAAAGAGCCAGACAGGAAGAATTCTAGTTAGATAGATTCTAGTGTTTCGCAGTACAGTTGTGTGACTATAGGTCACAATAACCTCTTATACAATTTTTGAAGAACTAGAAGACAGGTGCTTGAAGGGTCCAAAAAACAGTAATGATAAGGAGATGGAAATGCTAATTACTCTGATTTGATCAGCACACAATTGTATACATGTACCCCATAAATATGTTTAATTGTTTCATGTTAATAAAGAATAAAATAATTTTAAAATCTAGTGGTAAAGGAGAACGTAGTATAAAAAACAAATTCTGGTGAACAAATATTTACAAAATACATTCAACGTGCTGTCATTTGTCTTGGAGCTTAGAGACATAAAATGTTTTGAAACACATTCAAATGAAAATCAAATACAACACATCAACCAAAATGGAGTTCTGAGAAAATAAACAAACAAATAAATGAAAGTCAAGTGTTACTGTGAGAAAAATGTTGCTCTATTGAAGAGTTTTCCAAGGGCAGATTTCATGTCCCTGTTCCTCAAGCTGTAGATAAAGGGGTTCAACATGGGTGTGACCACGGTGTACATGATTGCCACAATGATGTCCTTGTCAATAGAATTGCTGAATGTGGGGAAAAGGTACTGTCCAAATATGGCTCCATAATACAGAGACACGACAAAGAGATGAGAGCCACACGTAGACAAGGCTTTGCAGATTCCCTTGGTGGAAGGAACCCTCAGGATGGTGGTTCCAATGTAGCCATATGATACCAAGATACATACAAAGGGCAGAGTAATGACTACCACCCCAACTGTGAACATGACCAACTCATTGAGGAAGATGTCTGAGCAGGCCAGCTTGAGCAGGGCAGCCAGGTCACAGAAGAAGTGGGGGATGGTGTTAGCAGCACAGAAAGACAGCTGGGTCAGGAGAAGGGTATGAGACAGGGAGCTGGCACAGGACAGGACCCAGGATATAGCCACTAATGAGGTGCATAGCTCTTCCCTCATGATGGTGGTATAGTGGAGAGGGTGACATATGGCAACGTATCGATCATATGCCATTGATGTAATAAGGAAGCTGTCCAGGTCAGTAAAAAATATGAAAAAATACATCTGGGAAATGCACCCTTCAAAGCGGATGGACTTGTGACTAGTTTGCATGTTCACCAGCATCTTTGGGACAGTGACAGATGAGAAAGAGATGTCAGTGAAAGCCAAGTGGCTGAGGAAGAAGTACATGGGGGTGTGGAGGCGAGAGTCCAGCCTGATGAGCAGGATGATGAGCAGGTTCCCCAGCACCGTGGTCAGGTACATGCCCAGGAACAGGGTGAAGAAGATGTCCTGCTGCTCTGGCCGAATGGGGAGTCCCAGGAGGAGGAACTCGGACACACTGCTCTGGTTCTCTCTCCTCATGCTGCCCTTCCTTCTGATGCAGATGAAGAATGGTTGATAATATTAGGAATGGAACTCTGAAATAATCATTTTTAGCAGTCACATAAAAAAGATTCGTGTACTATTTCAAAAGAGTGGGAAACAACCTACTTCTCCTTACATATTGGTAATGGGGAACTGGAAAGATTATTGATTACAAATGTTAAGGAGGGACAGCATTTTTTTTGTTCACTGACAAGATAGAATTCTTGCACCTGTGCCAGTGAGAATTGTATTGTGGAAAAGATGATGCAGCCAAGTTACTGCCCCAAGAAGTTTCTGTGTGAGTATTTGAAATCATTAATCATGGTGCAGCAACAATTAGATCTGACTTCTATATCCATTGCTAAATTTCAGGTGAAATTTTTTTCACCTGCAAAAATGCAAGATGAAAATGAAAAGATGCAAAGTATAATATTGTTTTCCTCAAAGAACTATCATCAACATGTATTCACATGTATACATTTTTATTTGTTTCAATTAAGTAAAAGGACCCTAAAAAATCTTGATTGTATCAATTCATTTTGTCACAACTAAAGATACATTTAAAAAAAAAATCTTTATTTCAATATGACTTCCCCTGTTTAAAAATCCCCAAAGATTCCCACTGATCTTAAGATTAGTGTTAACAACCTTAATACGGCTTAACAACCCTGTTAAACCTGTGTTTTCTACATTTCCGATCGATTTTCTCTATCATCATTGCTTTCCCCATTGTTGACTTCTCTGTTCCAACATTCCTAAAGACACATTTCCATTTAATGTCATTTAGATTCCTTCCCCTTGGTGGTGATGGGATTTTGTGATCTCATGTCATGTTGAGAAAGTAAAGACAAGAATGACTCCTAGAAAATATTTTAGGCAAATTTTTGTTTATGCCTTATTGTCTAACGGTCAACGTGAGGTAGGTTAGATGACAAATAATTCAACATCATTTTAAATGACATTCAAAGTTTTATAGTATATATTTTTCTAATTCCTTTCCAATCTCATCTGCCTTTCTTCCCTTGATGAATTCATTAAATTTATCCTGTATGAATTGTGAAGGCTACTACCAAATATGGTAAACAAAGGGTGATTTTAGTTGCATTCTAAGTTTTCATCTCCCTCCTAGGTGCTCCTATCATTTTAAAACACAGCATCTCCTAATCAGTTGTGTAAGCAGAATATTGATCCTGAAGATGTCTATATCCTTGTCTCCAAATCTGTGACTACATTAAGGTACATGACAAGGGGGAATTAAGGCTGCAAATGTAATTAGGGTTTCTAAGTGAATGACTTTTCTTTCTTTCTTTCTTTCTTTTCTTTTCTTTTCTTTTTTTTTTTTTGGTACTGAGGAGTGAATCCAGGGGCACTTAACCACTGAGTCACATCCCCAGCCCCCCTTTTTTTTGTATTTTGTTTAGAGAGAGGGTCTCACTGAGTTACTTAGGGCCTTGCTAAATTGCTGAGGTTGGCTTTGAACTCATGATTCTCCTGCCTCAGCCTCCCAAGCCACTGGGATTATAGGCCTGCACCACCACACCCAGCTGGATGACTTTAAAACAGGAGATTATCCTGGATTATCTGCATTAGCTCAATGTAATCACAAGTCCTTCAATGTGGAAGTGGATGCTGGAGGGTCATGGTCAGAGACAAATTTGAAGATGTTAAGCCACTGGTTTAGAAGATGGAGGAAGGGCTAGGAGCCAAGGAAGGCAAGCTAGCAGCTGGAACAGGCAGGGAAATGGATTCTCCTCTGGGAGTAATCCCAACATTTTCATGTTGATCCATTGAGAACCATTTCAGATTTCTGACCTCTAGAACTGCAAGATGGTAAATTCGTGGTGCACTTTTAAGCCATTACATTGTGGTAATTTGTTAGAGCACTAACAGGAGACTTATACACAAGTGCTGGAATGACTTTAGGTACATCCAACTGTTCCAAGTATCTGGGTGCCAATATGCAACCAAGTCCAACCCTTGGTCCACAACTCTACAGCACAAGGATGCAATCACTCAGCAGAGCAATTTCTTTTCATTTCCTACACAGGGAAATGAAGTTACTATCTCAGCACAAGCATTTGTCTCTAATAATATGGGAGAGGTAAACCACCCCCTCTCCCCAAACAATCTTAAGATCATCATTTTTTAAATATAGAAAAAGAGAGTTAAGAGGGGGCTATTATCAGTGACAGGTTTCAGAACGTCTGACTTTTAAAATGAAACTCCATAGACTTCATCCTATTCCTAGAGGACATCCTCCCCCTAACTTACATACATGCATATTGAGATTCATTAGAAAAAAAGTTAAAGGTATTAGGCTCAAACCTCTTCCTTTGTCTGGTACCACAGAGTGAACATTTTTTCTTCTCTCTTCCTCCTCCTCCTCTACCACCCTCATCAGAGGCACTGTGAGACTGGAAAAAAGCCTCAAGTTTTAGAATAACATAAGCTTGGCTCACAGTCACACTTTCATAGTGGCATTGTTGTCCCGTAGCAGATTTTTAACCTTTAAAAATCTCTGATATCTGAGGATCTTTGAACAATGTGTATTTATACTCCATGAGGTTATTGTAAAGATGAAAAGAGATGACATAAGCACATCTCCTAGTACCTTTGCTTGTGTAGTGAACAATAGATTTTGACTCCCCAAAACACACACACACACACACACACACACACACACACTACAACTAAAGACAAAATTCAAATCTACCCAGAGAGGAACCAAAGAATTTATGCTCTTTTATACCTAGGAGAAAATGGTTCAAAACAATTCCTCTTCTGAGTATTGATACCTTGGACAAAAACTTGCAATTAAGTGTAGAAATTATTAGCAAAGACCAACATGACAAGTCAGGAGCAGCAATGTAGGACATATGTGAACACAGAGTGGATTGATCATTCTAACTGCCGGAATTGTCATTCAGGTGGATGAGAAATAGGTGTTATTTACCAGGAAGGAAATTGCACAGGAAATTCAGGCTTGCCCTTACAGAAGTATCCCACATTCTGAGACCCAACAGCTGGACACAGTGCCTGTGCCCCAGACTGTATTTGAAGATGAGCTGGATTAACTTAGCAGGCAGCAAAATGCCAATCCATGAGCAGCCACCATACCCCAAAGCCAAGGCTGGAGAGGCACCGTGTATTCCGCAAGATGTGAAGAAATGATTGTGCTTGCCCTGACCCCGGCCTCCTACACCCTTCCCCCCACTTTTTTTTTTGGTACTGGACATTGAACTCAGGGGCACTCGACCACTGAGCCACCTCCCCAGCCCTATTTTATGTTTTTATGTGGAGACAGGGTCTCACTGAGTTGCTTAGCGCCTCGCCATTGCTGAGGCTGGCTTTGAACTTGCGATTCTCCTTTCTCAGCCTCCCTAAGTGCTGGGGTTACAGGCTTGTGCCACCACATCCGGCTACCATTCCCTCTTTGATGACCCTTCTCCATTGCACCCTTCTCTTCAAGTCCCCTCTCTGTTTCAGAGGCCATGACATATCTGAACAATTCCTATACAAGCTGATATTAGGAACTAAATAAGTGACCCTTTGGAGAGACATTTGTCCTTAGAAAACACATGCACTCATTCAACATGCAGACCTTCAAAACCTTCAGGGGGTAGTTAAGGCTCTGAAGGTTGTTTCACCTAAACAGAGACAAATTTTTGTCATCAAGGAAAAAATACTCCCAGTGTTGGCAGTTAGAGCTTCTTACAACCATAGAGACATTTTGGGATTGAAGAAGGCTTTCCCTAAACTGGTTGAAATACTTAAACAACTTTGGAATGCTTAAATTCTGGGCTGTTCAGATATGATTTTCTAGGCCAGGATACAAGACAGAAGAAATTCCTCTTGCACTCCTGTCTCTATTTCTTCATCTACTTTTCTCCTTTTTCCCTTTTTCTCATCCTGTCTTGTCTCTCATTTTAATTTTTTCCTTACTTTTTTCTCTTTCCTTTTTCTCTCTTTCTCTCTCTCCTATATCTCTATTCTTCTATCACTCCATCTCTCTCTCTTTTCTCTTTCTTATTCTGTTTTTTGTCTTTTCTCATTCATGCCCAAATCTGCCTTCTGAATTTTCCTCTTCTATATCCATATATGAGCACATCAATTGCTGAGGGAAAAAAATACCCATTTCATCCCAATCACTGACCTTGACTACTTTTATGATTAGGTATTTGGTGGGTGAGTGTGTCCTGAGATTCTCTATGGGACCTACAAACCAGTTTCCAAGATCCTAGACATTGCCGAGGCATCAAGAGGAAATGCTACAAGCTCAAATTCTCATTGCTGTTTGCCAGTCCCAGATCTATGAATTTGAGTATAACTAAGTATAAAGAAACCCTGGGGTGTAGGGAGTAGACCTTGTAATTTCCAGGTAAAGGCATTCATCAGACTTCAGTTAATTGCTCCTTCCCCCACTGGATTCCTCTAGGAAAGGAGTCCTATGGGAGGCATATTTGTCCTGGGAATCTGAGAGGATGGGCCCACAGAGAAAGGATCTCAAGGCAGTCTTGGCCTCTCTTCTGCTCTGCTCTCTGCCTTTCAAGCCTTAATTGCACTTGGTATGGGACAGACCCCAGGGAGGAGTAAGAATAAACTGCTTCCAACCAGGTCCAAATGAAAACTAAGTGATGGGCTGGCCTCTGGTAGGATTTAGGTAGAACCATATCCTTTTCAAAAAGATTTTACTGGGCCCTTCCCACCAGGTAGCCCAGAGGATGTGATTGTTTTTCTTTCTTCTGATGATCCTATGAAACACAAAGTGGAAAGAGGGAAAATAACTTTTTTTTGATGTTTCATTGCTTTGCTGACAAACTTAGGGATGGTTATATCAAATAAAAATTGTTTTCAAGGGAGGAAGGATGGAAAAAAGGGATAGAGGGGTCAAAAGCAACAAAAAATACAAAGAAAACAAAATTGTAAATAGGAAAAAAAATCTAACATATAAAACCCAGAAAAGTTGACTCACATTTGAAAAGTTTTGGGTTCTTTGAAGTTGACTGTTTGAAGAAAATGATGTGTTTATATTATCACTTGTAATTCTTAGGGGTGAGATAAGCGGATGAAATAAAAACATATTTAATCTTTAGATTATTATCCTTGAAGTTTTGTTGGCCGTTTTGATAGCTGGGTTTAAGAGGTGGTAGATACAGTAAAGCTTGTATCTGGGCAGCTTCGTTCTAGATGTGATGGTGCTGTATTACTCCCACAGCTTCATGAACTTTAAAACAAAGGGATTTGGAGACTCTCTCCACTCAGTATGGTTGAAGCCCAGCAGGATTCCAGGACAAAGCCAAGGAAGAAAGTTAAGAGCATATAGCAAAATCACAAGCTTTTCATAAACCTCATTTTAATGGTTATGTCATAATAGTTTCAATGGATGTCAACCGCAGTCAACATAACCTTTCCCTTATTGCTGGAAACTAGGCTGTGATTTTTATCTCTTAAAATTATATTATAATTACACATCTTTCTACATAAGGTTGTTTCAGTATGGAGCAAAGTAGAAACTTTGTCAAAGCCTACATCACCAACTACCCAACTCCAATCACTCTTATTTTGCTATAGATTGTGGCACATCAGTCACAGCTGTCATCTCTCCATAAATTAGCCATCAACTTGGGTGCCTTCAGTATTTGCACGAATAAACCATTCAAAAATACGGCAGTTTTATTCTTTTATCTCATCTTCAATGACTTCCATTGCATTGAACTCATCTCTTCTCAAGGTTATATCTTAAAACCTGGAAAACTGCTTTACCTATAAAATATTAAAATTAGACATCCCATTTTTTTCTCTTTCCATTTTGCCCATTATATAGGCCACTAGATGTAAACCTATCTCTGATCCTATTTTTTCTCCAAATTTGTTCTGACTTCACTCTGTTACCTCTCCAGGTTGCATCTCAAGGTTTAGCACTCATAACAGTTTGCCAACGTCTTAGGCGTGGTGGTTTTCCATCACACTCATGTAGCAAAGCTTCAATGTTGGCTCAATTCTTCTGGTCAGTTTCTGTACTTCCTTATTTTTCATTTATTCGTCAATATACTGTAATATAATCAATATACTGTAATATTCCACCACTTACAGATATTGTTTTTAGTCATGTCATCAAGATTGCCCTTATAAAATTCAATGGATGGTTTTAACACTTAACCTTTTTTTTTCCCTCAGCTACCATGATCCTGTATTTTTATATTTTCCTCATACATCTCTGGTTGCTCTTTGGTGCTTTCTTTGGGACTCTTCCTCTGCTGTTTCCTCAATTGTTAATGTTCTTTATAGTCTGTCCTCAGTGACTGTTTTTCCTCACTTTCCTTCTTCTCTCGTCTCCTTTTCCCCCTCCTCTTCTCCCCTCTTTCTCCTTTTTACTCAGATTTTATTATTCATTTCTTTTCTTTTTAGGTGTTATGGCTTGGATATGCAATGTTCCCTGAAAAGCTCATGGGTTCATGCAGGAAGGTTCAGAGGGGAAATGATTAGATTATGAGAGCTGTAACCAGTGAATTAATCCATTTAGTGGCTTAATAATTTGAAGGTACTACTAGGTGGTAACTATAGGCAGTTGGGTGTAGCTGGAGAAAGTAGGTCACTGAGGGTGTGTCCTTGGGGATTATATCTTCTTTGTGGCTGCCATGAGCTGAGCAGCTTTCCTTCACCACATCCTTTTGGCAGGATGTTCTTTCTCATCTCAGATCCAGAGCAATGGAGTCAGTCAACCATGGACTGAAGCCTCAGAAACTGAGCCCAAAATAAACTTCTCCTCTAACTTGTTCTTGTCAGATATTTTAGGCACAGTGACTAAAAGCTGACTAACACAGTAGGCAATATAATCCTCTTTTATGGTCCATGAATGTCTGCCTCTAGCCAAAATAAATCTACTTGACTACTGAATTTCTTCTCAAGGATAACCCATAGATACCTCATTCTCAATGTATTAAATTTCTCCAGTCTCCTTCTCCCTCTGTGTCCACCAGCTATGTGAATAGCACAATCACGCTAGCTGTCCAAGTTATGAGTTTATAGAGGTTTTTAACTTTGCTCACTTCATTTTCTACAGCTTTATCAAAATCAGTGCATATAAAATCTGATCCATGTCAGATCCTGACTTTGAAGAGGACTTAATAGAATTCTAATTCCATCATCTCTCTGAGACAAACTTCATAATCTCTTACCTGAATGACTGTGGCCATCCCTTGAACATTGCTAAATGTTTAGACTTGTCTCCCAGCAGTCCATGCCCTGCCTTCTGACATTATCTTTTGCCCACTGTAAACAAGACTCATTATCCATTCACTACCTACATGAATAGTTTTTAATATGAACCTTTATTTTATGATCAAATCCTTCCAGGGCTCTCCCTTTTCTTTGGGGCAAAATGCATATTCTTTTCAAAGATTCTGCATGACTCATTCTTTCTAACATCTCTGGGTTCACTGTGAACCTTTTCCCTGGTTGAAATATACATTTTTGTTAACTTTCTTTTTTAAAAATTTGTTCTAATTAGTTATACATGACAGTAGAATGCATTTTGACACATCATACATAAATGGAGTATAACTTCTCATTCTTCTGGTTGTACATGATGTAGAATAACATGGGTTGTGCAATCATATATGTACATAGGGTAATAATGTCTGATTTATTCTACTGTCCTTCCTACCTCATATTCTCTCTCCTCCTACCACTCCCCTCTGCCTAAGCCAAGGTACATCTATTTTTTCCCTAGATCCTCCTCCTTATTGTGAATTAGCATCTGCATATCAGAGAAAACATTTAGCTGTTGGTTTTGGGGGAACTGGCTTATTTTGCTTACCATGATTTCTCCATCCATTTACCTGCAAATGCCATAATTTCATTCTTTTTTAAGGCTGAGTAATATTCTCTGTGCATATATACCCTGTTTTCTCTGTCCATTCTTCTACTGAAGGACATCTAGATTGGTTCCATAGTTTGGCTATTGTGATGATATATTTCAAATCTGTCATGCCTTTTCTTTTCCAGGCCTTGTCATATTTCTGTGTTCTGCCCTCAACATGTCCTACCTCTCCACAGCACCTTCTCTTAGTTTTCATTGTCTGCTTCCTTTTAACTTCCTACATGAGGTCCTTGCCTTATCCCTTTAATTTGAGTTTGATGCCCCTTCTCTGTCTTCCCACAGCATTCAGACATCGTCTTTATTATAGCATTTGCTACACACCATTTTAAAAAGTATTTTTATTAATTATAGATGAACACAATTTTATTTGTTTACTTTTTATGTGGTGCTGAGAATCGAACCCAGTGCCTCACCCATGCTAAGAAAGTGCTCTACCCCTGAGACACAAGCCCGGCCCTGCCACACACCATTTTGATCAGCCTGCTAAATGGATTGGGAGCTCTTTGGGAGAGGGAAAAAAAAACACCTGTTTTTCAACTCTTTACTCACTATACTTCACAAAATCTTGCCATGGAGTAATTATACAATATTTTAATTACTATTTTAAAATGAACGAATGATGAGTGAAATACCACCTCCCCCACATGAATCTCTATTTCTTCTCTGTTCTTGCCAATCTGAATGGATTAGGTTTCTGAAGGTTTCTTACATTCATATGGTCAAAAGAACATCTCACCACCCTGGGTATGTACTAGCCATTCCATGTGTCATAACTAAGGAAAAAAATTCTTGCATGTATTCATGTGTTTCTGTAGGAATGAAAATTCTCTATTCTTGGATAAGTGCTCTTATTCCCCAGGGTCTAGTAGCAACTCTTTTCCTAGTTCCAAATTAAATGTGGGAAGGAATAAGCCCATATGCTTCAGAGCCCACTGATGTAGGCACAGAAGACCTAGGCTTTAGGCTTGAAGTTATTGCTTTCAGGTATAAAAACACATTTGGCCATTTCCTTTAAAATGGCCATTCTCAAATTCAACAAAATGGGAAAAATACTGTCTATGTCAAGAATTAAGTAAGTTCATAGATATTAAAATTCTTTATAAATAAATGAATCTGTGAGTAATAAAAATTATTTATGTTTATATTCTCAAAGGAGTTGACTGTCCTTGTTATCTGGGACAGGCACATAACCACTGGGAATAGTCAGGGAAATACAATAATCACTCTCTAATTGTCTCTCACCAGAAACTTGTAGCATTGGTCTCCTGGGTTCCTGACCTGGTTGTTGAAGAGGGATCCCCTTGTCATTTCCTAAGAGGTGGCAAAAAAGAAAGACTGAACTTCTTCCCCATGTTTGGGCTAAGCTTGTGACTTATCTCCCTGTTCCAGGTCTAAGTTTCTTGGAGAGAAAATAAAAATTAGTTCATACCATGGAGCTGACAATGTTTGAATTTATATCTCACTGAGCTAGGTAAGGCCAATGCTTATAGACTCTATTCAGAAATGTGTGTGTGTGTGTGTGTGTGTGTGTGTGTGTGTGTTAATGGTCTGCTACAAAATCTAACAGATGAGTACACTTGTGCCACTTTATATAAATTCTTTGGACCATCTCAAATAACTTAGGTGGACATAATAATTATAGTTCTTTGGGATTTGCACTTTCCGGGAAAATGTTATCTTTTTTTCATGTCACATATTGCTGAATATTGACCTTCATTCCAACTGTGAGCATATCCTTCCAGATTAAAATAATAATAATAAATCACCTGCATTTTTATAAATAGTTACAAATATTCCCATATATAATTTTCTATGATCTATTTTCAGAAATTTTATGAACTTTCCATGAATTCACTTTATTTTAAAACAAAATATTACTTCCAATGGAAGCATACCATAGTTGCTGTGACCTCTCCCTATTGATGAAAACCAGGAAGCCCAGCAAAAATATTGGCCAGGGTCTTCTGGTTTTGTCTTGGAGTCCTAAAAATGCCACTTTATGTTCAGTTGTCTTTATGTGGAGTAGCTGGTATCCTAGTTTCTCTATTTACCCCTAATTATCTGATCAAGCCTTCTATCCAAAGACTTTTGGGAAATTATAGATCCCACCTTCTCCTTAATGAGGAACTGTATGTACCGGTGTCTCTTTTCTATGAAAGAATATTCTGCTAGAGGCAATAGAGCACAATGATTAGGAGCATGGATTTGAAATCAGAAAAACCTGGGACTGAATGACCTTCCCGTAATTTTCAAAGTATATGATTTTAGGCATATTATTTACACACTCTAAGCCCTAATTTCCAATTGGTTAAATGAGAATGATGCTGTTTTCGTGGCCCCATTAGGTTGACATGCTATAGATTACATGTCACAGCAGCTGGTCTATATTATTTACACAATAATTATGTGATTAATGAATGATTGATATCCTAATTTTTATAATGCTAATTTTATCCCTAATAATATTGCTCATAATACTAATTTTTATTATCAGTATCATTGATATTACCATCTAGGCACAAATCTTGAAATCATACATTTTGCTTCATTCTTAAACTCTCAGATTTACTTCTTGAAGTTCTTGAGTGTTCCCAGGCAGGAAGTGCTGTCTTACTTGAAGATACATTTAATGAGAGCATTTAATATAGTTGGAAGAGTATAGTCTTTGAGGTCAGATAGACTTAGGCTCAATCCCAGGCTCACCATAGACTAAATGCTATAATATTGGGCAAGTTTCATCGCTGAGTCCCAGGGTTCTCCCCTCTAAAATGAGAATAAGAATGCCTATGTTGAAAGGTTTGGGGACAAGCGAAGAGTACTTGAAAAGTACCTAGCACAAATTGATCTATCAGATTTTATTAGCAATGCAACTCATAGCCTAGTCCTATTGCAGTCTCTCCAATGGGGAACAAAGTAAATTTGTACTCAATATTTGTAGCTTCTGCTTTCATTCTTCCTGTAATCTTAACCCTCTCCCTGCTCACTTTGAGGCAGCTGGGGGTGCCCATGTTCTGCCATTCAACCCCAGCCCCTCCAAATGAACTGCTCTCAGCCATATCTTTTCACTGACTGTGTTGGCCATGGGGCTCTTTCTCTCCCAGGTATCTAAAATCTTTTCATCAAGAGAAAAAAGACATTAAAATTCCAACTAGAGAAAATGTTATACAGGAAATCATACTATGCAAGTGTAGTTTTGCAGAAAAATTGAGATAAAACTGACTCAGATAATTTGAAGAATCTCAAGAAATTTAGAGAGAGATTTTCATCACTTATTTTCTTAAATTAATGAAAATTCTGGAGTCAGGTTTTGGTCTGTGCACAAAGTCTTTGCTCACTATGGCTAAGTGGCAGATTATTTTCCACCTGACTCTGGGAGACCTAATTATAAACTCTTCATAAATATTCTGATTCTGCTTCCAAATAGCATATGGAGCTATTGGCTGCTTTGCTATAGTTCCTGAAAGTTACCATTTGACATGAATTTTCACCTACTGGATTGAGATTGTTCATAATTACACCCTTCCTTTCACTGTAAGCAATAATTTCACATCTGTTTTTTCTCAAATTTAATTATAAAGATCTACCCATGTAGACACATGGGACACAGAGTTCACCAAGTTTCACTGATGGATAGAATTATATGATAAGCTAACATCTGTTTACCCATTTTTTTGAGTACTAGTCAATTAGTTATTTCACTACTTTACTCTTACAAAGCTGCAAAGGATAATGTAGTCTACTTCCTCATGAAAAAGAATGAGCATTTTTTCTAGGGCATGTGTGGAAAAAATTACTATATCAAAGAGAAAATAAATCTTCAACTTCATAAAACATATTCAAAGTGGAGGAATGAATATAAATATTTAATAGTAACATATGAGTTTCTTTTCTTCACATTTGTCAATACATAGCATCCTAGTTAAAATTTTTAACATTTCATTGTTTTAAATTGCACTTCATTTATCACATTTAGACTCTCTAAAATATGTTTATTAGTCATTTGAACTTCATTTTATATAAATTTCTAGTTCATATTTTTTTCTATATTTTATTGTTATTTTTGTCTTTTCTTTTTTGAGTCATAGGAATTTTGTATGCACCCTGAATGTTAACCTTTTGCTGATTTGGGGTATTACACATTTTCCAATGTACAGCTTGTCTCTTAACTTTATAGATTCATGGTAGTGGTTGTGGTGGTTAGAGTTCAGAAGTTTTATCTTAATGTAGTAGAACTAATTCAGATTTACATTGTTTGCTTTTGGGGTCTTAATAAGAAATGTGTTTCTGGGTGGCGACTTGGTAGGCTGGGGTAGGAGGATCGCAATTTTGAGGACAGCTTCACCAACTTAGTGAGGCCCTAAGCAACTTAGTGAGACTCTGTTTCAAAATAAAAAATAAAATGGATTGAGGATGTGGCTCAATGGTTAAGTGCCCCTAGGTTCAATCTCTAGTATCCCCCTCACCAAAAAAGAAAAACAAAGAAATGTGTTTCTATTCTAAGATCATAAATATAAGGTATGGTATGTTATTCCATGGGTTTTGCTTCTCATGTTGAATTTTTTAATCCATCTGGGATTTTTTGTGTATGGTGTAAGATAGGGGTATAATGTTATTTTTTCCTGTATGGATAGTCAACTGCCCACGAATTGAAGAATCCATTCTTTTCTGTTTTCTCATTGACTTTTAATGTCATGTCTGTCAACTGTCAATCTTCATTAAAAAACCTATCCATTCCTAGGCTCTATCTTTTCCTCTACTGCTTTATTGGTTTTTCTTTGTAAGAATACATTATTTATTGTAATCACAACAGCTTTAAAATAAGCTTTGATATATTATAGTGGATCCCTACCTACTTTTTAAATAATAGAAAGATTTTCATATTGAGTTGGGTTGGGAAATAAATCTCTTAGAGGCTACTTTGGAGACACTGAAAAGATTAGAATTCCTTTTAAAAATTAATTTTTGCATTTAGATTGTAGAAATGATGACAGTACCTACCTAGCTCATATATTTAAGAATACTTGCATCAGCCCCACACTTAAATTGTTAAAATAGTGTAAAAGGAAAATTTATTAAGTAAATATTAACTGTTAGTATTATCATTTACAGACCCTGGACCAGACCAAGAAAGAGAGTGGCTATACATCTTACACCTACATTATTTTCTATCATGTTTGCAGTGAAATATAGGGCCAATGTAAAAAATATGGAAGACACTCCCTAGGCTCGAAGACCATCTCTATCATTCTATGCCACAATCATCAGTTCTTATTCCAAGACATTACACTTTTTCTCTTCAACTTTCTTCACCAGTATCCCACCTCCACATGGATACGTAAGTATGAGATTTGAGAACCAGAGCAGCGTGTCAGAATTCCTTCTCCTGGGACTCCCCATCCGGCCAGAGCAGCGAGGCATCTTCTTCACCCTATTCCTGGGCATGTACCTGACCACGGTGCTGGGGAACCTGCTCATCATCCTGCTCATCAGGCTGGACTCTCGCCTCCACACCCCCATGTACTTCTTCCTCAGCCACTTGGCTTTCACTGACATCTCTTTCTCATCTGTCACTGTCCCAAAGATGCTGATGAGCTTGCAGACCCAGCACCTATCCATCACCTATGAGGGGTGCATTTCACAGACATATTTTTTCATATTTTTTGCTGACTTGGACAGTTTTCTTATCACTTCAATGGCCTATGACAGGTATGTGGCCATCTGTCACCCTCTACATTATACCAGCGTCATGAGTCAGAGCCTCTGTATCATGTTGGTAGCTGTGTCCTGGGTCACTGCTGGTGCTTGTGCCCTTTTGCATACCCTCCTCCTGGCCCGGCTCTCTTTCTGTGCTGACCACGTTGTCCCCCACTTCTTCTGTGACCTTGGTGCCCTGCTCGAGTTGTCCTGCTCAGACACATCCCTCAACCAGTTGGTGATCTTTACTGCAGGGTTAACAGCCATTATGCTTCCGTTCCTGTGCATCCTGGTTTCCTACGGTCGTATTGGGTTCACTGTCCTCCGGGCTTCTTCTACCAAGGGCATCTACAAAGCATTGTCCACTTGCGGCTCCCATCTGTCAGTGGTGATTCTCTATTATGGGGCAATTATTGGTCTTTATTTTCTTCCCTCATCCAGTAACACCAGTGATAATAATATAATTGCTTCGGTGATGTACACGGTGGTCACTCCCATGTTGAACCCCTTTATTTATAGCCTGAGAAATAAAGACATGAAAGGGGCCTTCCTCAAACTCCTGAGTAAGAATACATACTCCTACAACTGATATTTTTCTTTTGACAATATTGGTATGATCTTGTTTCCTCTCTAACATAAATACATTACTGAAAATATATCTCATTTGTTTTCCTTCTACATTTGTCTTTCAAAATGCTTTGCTGGTAATATTCCTGCATCTGTTAGGGAGAATAGTAAAGCAGAATATGTTTTGTAGAACTTTATTTGATCTTTTTTTGGGATATTGGTATTGAAAAATATTTTAGCTGGTATCACTAAACAGAAGGCATCAGGGCTGGTCCTTCTGCAGATTTTAAACTTGTTACAAAATGTGTCTGGACTTTCACACCTTCATTTATAAGAAACTCTCCATATTTTTTAAAGATTATAGCTACCTTATCACCAAGGTACCCAGACATCCAGGAACTCTGAAACATTCTAGAACTTTGAAAGAAAATTTCACTTCATTTACCTATAATTAACATAGTTCTTTCTTGTCCTTCAGGAATACAGTGCATACTTATTTTATCCCAAGCACATACAGATATTCAGTGACTAAGTAAAAGTCACCTTAGATCTCTCAGGTACTGATCTAAAGGCTTCATATGCAATAAAATAATCTAATTTTATCATGGTAACAACCCTTATATATATAGTTTGGGAAAACTCAGGTGCAAAGAGGTGAAGGACATCCCAGGATCATACAGTTAGTGAAAGGAAGGTTTGAGGCTTGGCTGCCTGACTCCCCAGTGATCCAGTGAGGACTACAATAGTTTATATGGAACTGCATATAAATCAAAGGAAGAAGAAGTAGCACAGCCTGTTGGAGGAGGATACTAAAGACTTCCCAGAGCATGGATTGCTTTACCTGAGTCTTAACAAACAAGAATTATCCAGACATACAAGATTCTATCTTGTCCTGGTGACCATGAAAAGAGAGCATCATGTGTTAGGATTTCCATGGAAACACCTAGATTTGATAGACACATAATAAAATAGACAAAAGTGTCTTGTAAGATTAAAAAATGAAGATATTTATGGAAAATTCTAAATAATAAATATTATAACTCTTAAGCCTCTCAATCTAATGTGGATCTAAAAATATAAGTTGGAAATAAGAGAGGGTCTCGGCAAAGAGTTCTTTTGGATGAAGCTGTATAGTGAGCTCTACCTCTTCCCAATAGGGGGAAAGGTACTTTCCTCCTTATTTCAAGCTTAACAGGAGAGGCTCCAATAGAACCATTTAAAGAGTTTAGTATGTATAGCCCTTGCTTTTATGAAAGCAAGAGCAATTGCAAAGAAGAAATGAGAGAAGACAAGTAAGAAAACAACAGAATTATGTTCAGAAACTATTTTCACTTCTTTTCATAGTGGGGAATAAACCAAAACTAAGCAAGTTTCCTATGCACCACAGGTGGGTTGTGTGATAAAGACAGGCGTGGCATAAGCCATTCAATTCCTCCCAGGAAGATTTTAAGAAAGTCAAAGAGACTCTGAGACAGAAAATTGTATGGAGTACAGCATTATATCATCAGGGGCTCTGAGGGGGGAGTGTCCACAGGGAGAAAATGTACCACATCACAGTGAATGCATGAGAAGGAAGTCTAGAAGTCTCTAAATATCCCCCACCTGGAAGGGACACAAGAGAACTAGTCAGTTTTAACCGTCATTCAACCCAAGAGAAGCTGAAAATCTCTTTAACACAGTGGCCATCAAGGGAACACATTCTGTGACCCCTTGCTTTGATCCCCACTCCATTTCAGGAGGATAGGCTAAGTCACTGCCATCAGACTTCAGAAAAATGAGTGAATAGGAGATAAACTATCATTATGATTCCTTCCTGGACCTCTAATTTTACCCCCTTTTTAATGGATGCATTATAGTCATACATAATGATGGTATTTGTTGTGACATATTCATACATACACACAGTATAAAAAATAATGTGGCCAATATGATTCCCCAGCACTTTCTCCCTCCCACTTTCTGGTCCTTTTTCTCTGCTGATCTCCCTTTGATTTTCATCTGAGGAGTGGTAAATGCTGAGGAGTGTGTGAGGTATAGCTGGTTCATATGGTGATTCCGTGCCTAGTCTTTTGAGGAACCTCCATAATGATTTCCATAGCAGTTGTCCTAATTTACAAATCCACCAATAGTGTAAAAGTGTTCCTTTTTCTCCACATCCTCTCTAGAATTTGCTATTTTTTTGTATTCTTGATGACTGCTATTCTGATTGGTGTGAGATAAAATCTCTGTGGAGGTTTGATTTGCATTTCCCTAACTGCTAAAGATGTTGAGCATTGTTTCTTATATTTGCTGGCCATCTGTATTTCTTCTTTTTGAGAAGTGTCTGTTTAATTTGTATGCTCATTTATTAATTACAGTATTTGATTTTTTGGTATGAAGTTACATTCTTTCCATGTTTGAATGGGTGAAAATTAACTTTGCCACTCTGTATAACTATAGTGCATTAATGAAAACACTAAAAAATTAAGATATACTTGGTTTGAACCATACTATAAAGTACATGCTTTCCTAGCCAATGCCAGTTTAAAATCCTATCAGGCAGAGGAAATCTTCAAGTGCTATATAATAACTGCATTCTGCTGAATTGTAATCAAAGCAGATACTACTGATATTTGACTATTCTGACTTCTGATGACCTCTAGCTCAATTTCTCATCATATTGGTTAGGTCAGGGACATAGATTTTACTGTAGGCTCTCAACTGACTTGTATCTTCCAAAGTTATAAACTTCTCCCTGACTCTGGACAATGTCTTGCACACATAAGCTGTTAGATATAAGGTACTCGTAACTGTGTGTGTGTGTGTGTGTGTGTGTGTGTGTGCTGAATTGGTATTAATATCTCTGGGTTTGAAAGGCATTAACTCTTGAGGCCAGGCATGGTGGCGCACACCTGTAATCCCAGCACTTTGGGAGGCTGAAACAGGAGAATTGTGAGTTCAAAGCCAGCTTCAGCAACAGTGAGGCACTAAACGACTCAGTGAGACCCTGTCTCTACATAAAACACAAAATAGGACTGGGGATGTGGCTCAGTGGTTGAGTACCCCTGAGTTCAATCCCTGGTACTAAAAAAAAAGAAAGGCATTAACTCTAAAAATGATAATATATTACACATTGACCCTACTGTAGGCTATTATTTTGTAGCAACTCTACACTAAAGCAAGATTACAGAGTTGAGCCCCCTAGTGCTGAATTACCTATAGCAAATTGTGCTAGAGGGAATTCCCCTGGGGAATTCATCAAATATAAGATAGTCTCCTGTCAAAAAATACTGGAGAGCTGGGGTTGTGGCTCAGGTGTAGAGTGCTTACCTAGCATGTGTGAGGCACTGAGTTCAATCCTCAGCATCACAAAAAAATATAATAATAAAGGTATTGTGTCCATCTACAACTAAAAAATACATTAAAAAATATTGTAGTTCCTCTCCTCATTCTCTGCACACTTACCAATGGCACATCCCTCCCTTATTTACTAGAAATCAGAATGGTTGCCCTTTTCAGGGTGAGTTACCCCAAAGACTCACTTTAAAGTAAAAAATAATAATAATAAATTGATGCATGAATAACCTCAAGCACATTAAAATTAAGGCATAGATAGTAGATAATATTTATAATAGTAACAATCTTTAAATAATGGAAGACATTTGCATTATAAATAGTGGACAAAGAATAAATTTTCAGGTTACATGAAGACCTTCAACAATGCAAAAAATAAAAGACAAAAGCTAGAAAAAACATGACCATGGTTTTACATAAAGGAATTCTGTTGCAAGAAGGTAATGATAGTTGTTCTAATGAACCATTGTGAGCCTCCTAGTGGACAGAAGGCTATTCCTTGTGTGGTAATTCAGGAACCAGGCTCTATTATCTCTGAGGCAGCATGTGATCTGCTTCCATCCAATAGAGAAGGAAATCTGCTTCTTTGAAAATATGGCCAGGAAATAGTAAGCATTCTCTTCCAGTGGGGACATTGTGTCATCTAGACCTAGATTAGTAAGAAAATACAACTGCTGTCTTTGAGTGACAATTCACAGATCATGAAAACTGGGTGAGAAATAGCCATCATATCTGGCACAAACAGCCAATGCTTTACTTAATGAATAATGAGAAAAATAGAAATTAAAAGCACAATGAGGTACAATTTGCTATTCACTACACTTGGAAAACATTAAAAAGTCTGTCAATACTGAGTAATGTTTAAGAGGCAAAGTAAAAGGACTCTATGGATACAGATTTAAATTACTATAGTTTATAACTAATAGACTATTTTTAGAACAAGCTTAGGTTCACAGAAAATTGAATAGAAAGAGTTCATTACTGTACTTTTCCCAATCACTAGCCACAGTTTTTCCCACTAACATCTTGGATTGATGTAGTACAATTATTACAATTGAACTAATTTGGATACATTATTATTGACTAGCATGAATACTTTATATTAGGATTCACTACAGGTTTGTCTTTTGCTTGTTTTGAACAGTTATATAGTGACATGTACTCAATTACAGCATTACAGAAAAAAATTTCTGCCCTGAAAACTCTTTGATCCACAGTCATCCCTCCTTTCTCCAGAACCAAAGACTTAGCAACCACTAATTTTTTTATTATCACTACAGTTTTGCCCTTTCCAAAATGTCATACAGTTGAGATCATATAGTATGACGTCTTGTCAAACTGTCTTCATAGTGTAATTGTTTTGTGGAAGAGTTTAGCAATGATAGTTAAATGGGATACACACATGCTCTACAATCCAATAATCCTTCTCCTTGGTATATACATTACAGAATATCTTGAATTTATACAGAGGATGCATATACAAGAATTTTTGTAGCAGCATTATTATAATACAATAATGCTGAAAGCCAAAGGAAAATAAGTGGTCTCTGTAAGTAGAAAAGATTATCACAGTGGAATATGAAAATATCAAGATGAATTTCACAGGGACAGTAGCAGATGACAATAGAAGAAAAATTTGGCAGAATTGTTGGGTCGAGAGATGGCAGCTAGACAAAGGGGGGCTGGGCATCTGAAGTTACCCATGTGCGCCAAGACTTCCCGCATGCGCCTAACGGTCCACTGCTCACCACTCTGATGTCAACCAATCATCAATGAACACGCTGACCTCTGAAATTGGCCCATACCTGTCATCTGGCCTCAGCCAACCAAAAAAAGAAGCCTCTTCTGTGAGAATCCCCCTCCCCTCCACCTACCCATAAAAATAGCCTCTTCCAGTTTTGGGCGCGACTTCCCTGGCCTACACTGGTGGGCCAGTGAACCTCGCCTGAGAGCGGACCCCAATAAAGATGTGCTTATACCCCTTCAGCTAGTGGTCATGGTCTTTACTGCCGATCTGATCTTACATTTGGTGCCAAAACCCGGGAAGGGTGTGTTGATTTCCCCTTTGGGGAGAGGTTTCCCCCTTCCTCCCTTTTTGAACCAAGGACAATCTGCGCCTCTCCTCTCCTCATCTGGACTGACAAATGTGGGGTAAGTTCCTTCCATTTCCCCTTGGCTCTCCAGATACACCCTCTTCTGCGGGATCTGTCTGTAAGTCGTGTGCACACGCCAGATCACAACCACTCATTTTGGGTCCTGGTGGCCTGTGGAGACATCCCAGGCTCTGGTCCACCCACCCGCTCCATTTGGGTCCCGGTGGCCTGTGGAGACGTCCCAGGCTCTGTTCCACCCACCCATTCCATTTGAGTCCCGGTGGCCTGTGGAGACATCCCAGGCTCCGGCCCACCCACTGTCCTGAATAGGGTGAATACTATCAGAACTTGGGACATCTCTCTCTGATCTTGTTCACTCCTGGGCATGTCTGTTGAGTCATGGGGAATACTGGGTCCTCTTTAGACCCCAAAACCCCTCTGGGTTGTCTATACATTAATTTTTCCAAACTAGGAATCAGCCATGACCTTCGCTGTCAACAACTGCTCTTTTATTCAACTGAGGTCTGGCCCCAATATCCTCTGGACAATGGCTCAAAATGGCCTCCTGAGGGAACACTTGATTTTAACATCCTCATGGATTTGGGCAACTTTTGTCCCTGGACGGATAAGTGGTCAGAGGTCCCTTATGTGCAGGCTCTCTGGGACCTCTGCTCTTCCCCTGAACTTTGTTCCACCTGCTCTGCTGCTCAGGTCCTCCTGGCCCATCATAGCCCTTCTCCTTCTCCTCCTTCACCCAAGGAGTCTTCAAACTCTCTTTCAACTTCTCCATCTTCCTTCTCCCACTCACCAGAGCTTCTCGCCACTCCTCCCCTTCCCCCACCATCTCACCTCCCTCCACCTTATCAGGCCCCTCCTTTGCCCCTCCCCCTGCCTCTTCCCCACAGTCTCCTGGCCCCTCCCCCTTCTTTGCCACCATCTTC